>JAIPMN010002121.1:0-22932 GCA_020650975.1 Apostichopus californicus | reverse complement strand
CGTCACTTCAGCACCTACTTCCACCCCCCCCCCCTCCTATCCTCACTGCCAGCCCTCTCGTTTCCTTCCTACCGTATTTTAAGGCCAAATTTCCGAAATAAGTTAGGTGTGAGTACGGCAGCTACTACCAACACAATAAGTATACAGTATTCTCAAGATTAAAGTGAATCAATCTATCAGTCTGTTCTGTACGTGTGTCCACCCGTCATTTGTCTGTCTGTTTGTATATTTATCCATCGATATAAACATGTTACTTACAGTCTTACAGTGTTTTTTATGTTCAGGGAGCTGTCTTTTTCTGCTGTAACGTTAATGTAGTGATGTGATGTCATTACCGCAATCTCTTCTAATACTTAAGAATTAGAATACAGAGACGATTAACTATCTTCGTAGTTTGAAAGTGTCCAATATTTATCTCATTTAAATTTTCTATGACAACTCCGTTATGATTACGGATTTATCTTACTTTTTACACCTGTGTTTGACTTAAACGTTAGTTGATAATGTGAAGGTAATGGTAAGTTATTAAGAGAGAGAGAGCTAGAGAGTTTGAAGCTGATTTTGTTTTACACTCTCAGATTATTATAAATATATGTCAATTTGCAAATGATTTTCTCGTTGATTTGTTTGAGGAATGTTAGCATTAAGCTTGCTCAATATAGAAACAGTGTTCACAGTAGAATGACGTTTCAATAATGCACTCAACCATCTGGAAATGACTTTCAAAGTATTCCACCTCAATAATTCTTGCTATGCTATCGAAACATATTTTGTTTTAAGTTTGCGATAATTAGCATATGCACGGTTTGGTAGATGCTTGCTTCGTTAAATTATAACGTCAGATGAACCCATTATACACTAAATGAGCTCACGTGAAACACATGTGATGCTGACAGACTAAAAGCGGACTAAATAGTATGTTTGACAAGTTTCCTTTTATGGAGATCGCTGACATTAAAGAAGTTAATAATATCACCTAACCCGGTATAAGTGATATCTGTCATTCTGTTACATGTTTGTTACTTCGGTGAATGCCAGAGAATGAGTTCTTAACATTACGACTGATTTTTTTTTAGCCTGAGAGGAAATTAACTCAGGAATACCGAACGTTTCGTCACTTGAATTATTTTTTTCAGAATAGTTATTGCCATTTATTATATATATTCAGTCACGATCCCCTATCAACATGCATTCCACGGTAATTACCATTTCACTTTTATGTTAAATCAACTGTAGTATTTGGAGAAACTAAAACTGATAAGTCTTATATTAAACCACTATATCGGTTCCATTTTCGGTTACATGTGTAGAATAAAATTCATAATTCATTTTATTCGTCGATAAATTTACCCTGAGACCGGGAATTCGTTGAGGGGGTTAGCTGAATGGTCGGGTGCATGTAGCGGATTTCTGGCGTTTTTCTAAGAAAAAAGACGCCCAATTATGCATTTTATGACATATTCATAGAATATAAATAAGGGTTATACATAAAAAAGTCTAACCGCGCAGTTGTCCTAATAAGTAATTATAGCTACTTTTAAATTAGTGTAAATTTGAAACGTGGTTGGAGTATACACTAGTCACAGCCCCCTCCCTGACCCACGCCTGCCCCTAAAAAACCCTTCTAGAGAGCAGCAAACCACAACCAGGATTTGCCTCCATCAAACAGTTATCTGTATAATTAGCTAGTCATGTAGTGTTTCGTAGTTCAGATCAAATAATGAAGATAAAGTTCGCTCGGCTAAGGAAATTCTCCATTACACCCGTTTCACTTTGTCAACATTATTGTTCGGGTGTATCAAACAACTATGAATCTACGTCACAATACTTTCACATTGTGGCATTATTCTTCAAAATACTAGGACGTTATTTGCGAAGGTAATTGAATACGTACTGTATAAAATGTGTGAATATATATGTTGCCTTTGTAATTGCCTGCCATAGCAACCATATTGACACAGAGTTAATAATAACGGAACGGAATATTTCGAACATAGTTTACTAGCAATAGTGACACAAAGTCCTTAAATATTTTTAATTTATCATAGAAAAAGCACACAAACGAAAAATATCAAGTACGCGTTACGGTTCGATTTTTTAAAATCATTTTATTGTATTTTAAAGCAGAATTTTAGTGTGTGAAAAAGATATAATACTTTATATGGAAATATCTACAACAGAAGTTAACCTGATTAAGTTACTAAGTATATTCTGGCAGGTAGCGAGGCCGGGGTACAGGAATGTGCACCCTAGCTCTCTCCAATCTGTTACCATCATGTGAACAATTACTTCACTAGTTACAGGACATGAATATTGTGCTCCTCCTTAAATTGTTTGGTGACCCTTTAACTCAAAATGCCTGGCAACGGGTCTGAGTATACTACATTTTCATGAAAGCTGCATTTTACAAAAGGTTTTAACTTTCTACCATTCTGAGCAGTTCGCCTCATAAGACTTCATGTTGCCTTGTATTGGCTCCATTGCGACCCCCAATTTGGGAGGATTACGCAAGTGGCACATGCTGGTAAGTGTAGTTTAGATCAAAAGTTTAAGACATTTTCCAATAATTTTTCTAGCAATGTTTTTCAGACACTCGGGACTATCTCTTGAATGGTATCATATCTTACAACCAGTTTGTGTTAAAGTTAGTATGAAATGTAAAATGCAGCTTTTACATGAAGGATATTATGTCCACTTAAACAATCAAATTATTGACTAATTTAATTAATATCCATTATTTTAGCAAATATATTATCGAGTTCACTGCAGCATTTGATACAATTAATTCCTTGTAATACTTATTAATAACTTACAATATAACAAAATTATTGAGATGCGCCAAGTTAGGAAAATGTTAAAAAAAACAAAGCTATGTACAGCATCATGACTTCTTAAGCCATTGTTATCAATAATAAAATGCGTGTATTATAGAAAATAATGTTAGCACTAATATTTTCAAATATATCATTCCTATGAAAGGTCATCACCGCTGACGTTGAATTACAACATGCTCATATTACTAAAAGTTTCACCTCTGACATTCGATATTATTCCCAAAAATTACGGAAGTTATAGGTTACTTAATACAATTGCCAAGTGGAAAGCTATATACAACTCACAATTGCTTTAGATATTTTAATAATTGATACCATACTGTCGTAACATTATCAATACATCTGAACATTTGAAGATGATGACATTTTTTAAAAGTTCTAAAGTTACTAACGGTTCCAAAAGTAAGCGTACCTTCTTTCTCTATATCTCTCTCTCTCTGTAAGTTTCGAACCTATCCCAAAATATCGAGAAATGCCACGATAGATGACGAACTTACCATGCTATAGGACAGATGGTACGACATATTCTCCTTAAAGCTATACAAAGAATGGCAATCATTTGACCTACTACCATATTTAGGAAAGAGAGTAATTTAAACCTTACATACGACTAAAAGTAAATGGTGTTTAAAGCACATGGATATTTATATCTAAATGACTCTTATAAAAGGTGGATAAGTTGCAGTAAAGATTGATTAAATAAAAGTTACAGTAAAAAAAAATCATAATCCATCAGTCATTATGGTTTTGTAAGCAAAATAACGTTCTGCTATTCTTGTAAGTGCCTATGCGCACACCTTTACCATGTAATTTATAATCACCATGTTTTTATACTTTATCTCCTTTTTTCCCCTTTGTTTGGTACAGGTGGTAACACACAGGTGGTACACTTCTCGTAAACCAATTACAAATACTCTAAAAATGCAGTAAAATTTCAGCTTATTTACACTGTGACATTTCCACTTACTACATATACCACTATTGAAAACATTAAAATAATATTCCTCTGATACCTTTAGATAGATAACAACTCACATACACCAAAAGAAAATACATTTTGGGAAAATGTGTAAACGAAGATGATTTCAGAGTACTCATTCACCACATAAACAATAATAATTAAAATTCTACCATTATTAAATTGCTATTAATTGTTTACAGTTTATGTATCTTATAGTAACTAAACATATATCTACAGGTAACATTATTCGAGGATCTATATCTTATTTTTACCAATCGACTGTTCCTTATGTTATCTTTTTCAATCAACTTACTATGGAATCAAATGAAATCGGAAGCATTAAGGCCATTAGTCCTGCACAAAGTGTCAGGTTATGTTTACGAGCACGATACGAGTCACGAGCACGAGTTTACGAGCACGAGTCACTCCGAGATTTATGTATGTCGTCCAGTTACAGAGTTGTTGACAATTAACAATTCATAGTCGTGGACTTTAAATATGAATGTAAAGACTGACTTCGGTCAGCTTGCGGCTTTGATAAGCCAATGAGGCTTCTTCGCGAGTTTCTGCTTGCAGGAGGATCCAAATACATACATACATACATTTCAAAAAATATATCGAAATTCCATTGGGGACTTTTATCCCCTCTGAGTATCGTAAAGCAAGTTTCCATTACAATATTCATAGTTTTGACGTCTTTCATTGTTTTACTGTAACTCAAATTTATCTACAGAATATATCTGACGTCATGTTCATGAGCAAACAGTTCTTATTATTTTCAGCTACTTTGAGGCTCGTAGAACTAACCATTACGAGGGTCCAAAATACAACCTTGCTAAAACTGCGCCGCTAACTCTCTCGAGAACTTGAAGATGCTAAGAATGGCCAGACTCGAAGGAAAGATAACTCTCTTTGAGATGCATGTCCAGGAGAAATTTGCGTTTTGTTCAACTCGACAATCAACGCGGAGCAGAGACGCTGTCGGCTACTTCGGCTTATGATCTTACGAGGCATGGTATGTCATTCGCCAGGCTGCGGCGCTGTTGATAAAATACAGAGAACGAGACGTTACCATATGTGTCAAAAGATGACATCATTTTTAAAGCTGTTCTAAGTGATTCATGTGGCTAATTATGACTTTTCAATGCAGGCTGGTAATCTCTTATATTGATCTCTATCCATTGAAACTATACTTTTCTTGTTCTCATATTTTATAGTTAAGGGTTAACTTTCTTTTGATATTTTTATGGAGAAGAGGGGGGGGGGTGCATGATGATTGTCCAATGGTACTTTGTATGTTATTTCTGACTTTGATTTGATCTGATTTATTTCACTCCAAACATACAAAGTACAAAACAAGACACGTAGTGTAGAGATAACAAAGAAAAGTCTGTCCGGGAGACTTATTTCTACTGTGGTCCCTCAGTGTACATCTGACAGCCATGATTCCTCAGAATTTTGTATTTTAATATCCCTATGATTTTCATGGTGATTTACACAAGTAGGTATTTTAAATAATTTCAGATAAAAATATTGGAACATGTTGATAAATAATGAGTGATTAGTGGTATAACAAACAAGGATTCTATGAAATTTACTTTTTTTATGAATTATATCAAACCTTAGTTGTTTATAATTTGAATCGCTTTCATCATTAGACATTGCAGTTCTCGGATTCATTATTTTACATGATAGTCTAATCACAATTAAATCTGGACACAAAATGAATGGATACATTAAGAGTCTGAAACTTTCGCAACCTTAAATCCTTCCAAATTATGGATCGTATATTTTGTTGAACATGACATCACTATAATTCATTTAATTTAACGTTATTCATACTATGGGGACTGAGGGTTCTGTCTAGTTTATGACCAAACTGGTGAGTGTTGATAAAGGCCTACCTGTAGCGATTCCGGAAGGTTTCGACCTAAGTAAAACGAAATAATAAAATAGATAAAATATAAATATTGGGAAAATAAATATTGTGATATTATTATTCGTTAATAGTGTGAGCTAAACTATAGAGCATTGGAGACCACAACATGGAGATGTCATGTAGGTTATATAAAAAGAGCTCAATGGCACTATGGTTTCTTGCTTATTAAGCCTATATTTTCAAGGGAGCAGAACTGTCCTAAAAATTTTAATTGGATGTACTTACAATTATATTCTCAAAACTATCACAAATCAACTTTTGGTCCTTTTGAGAACCTGTTGTGAACCAGGTGTCCGACTTAAGAGGGACATGCACTCTGTCCTAAATGTTAATAGCTGGAACATGACGGTTATGTTTGGAAACGATCCCTTACCCCATTCACAACTAGTCCCAAAGTACCCTGTCAGTGAGAGTTTCTGAAGTTATTGCTAAAAATACACACATTTTGACCCATAATTGACCTTTGGTGACCTTGGATCACATAACGGTTATTTTAGAGAATCTGCCCCTACTTCATTCACAACTTGTTCCAATCTATCAGTCATGTTACACTTCGTCAATTAAAGTTGTTGCAAAAATTAGTATAAATGGGCAGTTTTTTTGCCCATGAGCGACCTTGAATGAACATAACGTTTTTGATCAAAATTGTCCCCGTCGATGATTTGCACTATGTCAGGCGCATAGCCAATGGGGGGGGGGAGGCGGCGAAGGGGGAGCCGCACCCCTGGGAAGTGCCATTTCCAGCGATCTGGGAGGCATTTTCAGCCAAAATTTTCTTAGGCACTTCGCGCCAACCTATGGTGGCGCTATGCTTAGATTTTGAGTTTTGCCCCCTCCTCGGCATATTCCTGGCTAAGCGCCTGCACTCTGTCCTAAAAAATGTTTGTGCTCTAATGTACACACACAGAGTATTGCTAAAAAGATATCAAAACCAACCTTTGGCCCCCATAACTTGAGAACCGGGTGTCCGATCGAAGGATGCATGGTTGTTTCTATAGAGCACACAGAGTTCTATCATATATCAAAATATTAACACACTTTTCTTCTTTGCCCCGTATATTCCAAAATAAGCATGTTTTCCCAAGATTTGACCTCTGGTCAGATGTAGTTTGATATTCTGTTCCTGACAACCAACATGACAATTCTGTACGACCTTCCTAACTGTACTTAACAAAACAAAACTTTGACACTCTGATAACTTCGCACACGAAGGTCGCACAGGAGTAAACTCATGGACAATTTTGATCAGAAGATCATTTGAGAACTGTAAATGGCCACACAAATTTAAATAACCGAAGAATCTAGTAAAGGTCACCGCACGTCAAACTGAGGTCAAAGGTTACCCAGATGCGGGTCGACTATTCGATTACAATAGAGTAACTCCCAACCTTCACGAACATTTTGTTCTCGAAGTTATTTCAAAAATACTAGTTTTTGACCCCGAATTGACCTTTGATCACATGACCGTTATGTTTGGAAATAATCCCTTAACCCATTCACAACTCGTCCTAAAATATTAACCATGTCATACCCTGTCAATGGGAGTTATTACTTTGTTTATTAATTTGGTTTTGGCCTCTAACTGACCTTTGGTGACCTTTACAGGCACCAAAAACAATAGGGCACACCTCACTATGACGGATCTATATACCAAGTTTGAGTGAAGTTCAACTTTCCCTTGTTGAGTTACAGTGTACTCAAGCAAGTGTCACAGACACACACGCTTACACACAACCCCCCCCCCCACACACACACAAAGTTGACTACATAGGTTCCTTTTGCTAAAGCAAGGAACCAAAAAGATATCATGATTAACTGTCGTTAAAGATGCATTTACGGAGCGATTTATTTCATGGTATGGCGTCACTTTCAAATTTCCTTCAGGTAAAAATTGAGACATTATAAGAGATGCACTGATTTTCTTTAAAAGCACATGTAGTCGCAACCTACACCAAAGCCAGAATATTCAAATAAATATGTATAAACATAACATTTAGCTGTTTCGTGACAATGATGCAGAAATAATGCGTTTAATAGGCCTATCTATGTCATTTGTTACACACATTTCTAAAACCTGACCAATGAAACCAAAAATAATTGATTACCAGTGAGACTTGCATTCATCTCTACACCCACCCCACACAAGCCTCTCCCCTACCCCCTCACACACATACACACATTTTCAAACCTGACGAATATTCTGTGTCTTACCTCATTTGCATAATCAGCATCCGTCAGATCGTCCCCAATTTTCAACTTCTGTAATTAAAGCAAATAAAAGTTCAATCAGGTGCGAGGCCAGAGCATTATAAATAGGGAGAGGGGAGGGCATGTTTTGCCGACTAAAATATGAAAATACCAGCAGGATCCTTCCCTTGTCACCTTGTGCAGGGGATGCTGCCCTGACGTAGGGGTATAAGTGGAGACATTGTTGTGATGTTAGGTAGCTTGGATGCAAAATGGTGCTTTAGGCAAAGCGTTGAAATGCTTATATGTTTGGGATTTCTCATTCTTCAGTGAATATTTCTTAATTTTTCCTTTTGTTTGATCAAAATATTCATTTTAGTAGACAATTCAGACTGGCATAAACAACAACAATGATTAACACAAATGGGGTTGTGCGGGATCCCGGTAGTCAAGTGAATCCCGGTATTCCGATCCCGGTATTGACTAATCCCGATCACAGTGCAATGTGTAACTACTACCGGTATTGAGAAACAACCGGTTATTACATTCGTTTCGGTATCATTCCCGGGAATCCCAGACAAAATAAAAATATCTACGTGTTACTATTTGAAATAAAGAAAAGAAAACACGTTTATTTCTGGTTTCTGTGTTCTTAGTTTGAAGAATATCTGATCAATTTACGTACCTGGCCTAGACCTATATATTAACGAATCAACTTTTCACGTAGTAATTTGGACCTAGGCTACACCAAATATCGAACGTTACTTAGGCTCAGCATGTTACGGGACCTCAAAGTTATTCTGAAATTGTTGTTATATATTCTTCCTTCAAACGATGATTGTGAAGGTTCCCATGTACAAAATCTTACCCTTATGCATTTCACCTCATTTTATTACAATAATTATAAGGATTTAATAGTAGGGAGTATATCCAGTTTAAATCCATCTTCGCACGGGACTGTATATTATTATAGCCTAGGGTACGGTACTGGTACATACAGTGCAGTACGGTACTTGAGATTTGATGATGTAATGAAATGGATTCGTTTATTAATGCGGGGGGTTCCACGATGTCATTTATAGTTATCTTTCGCTACTTTTAATTTTGAAGAACTTTTGTACGAAGATTGATATTGTACGTATTGAAAGTACTGTATATTTTTTTGGAGTAAACAATAGCCGATTAACGATATAAATAAATCTGTACTATTCTTATGTATGTAGTTTATAATCCCGTATTTACGTAGCCCCTATGTTACATTCTTATTGTCTGAAGTTCCAAACACGTGGGGACTTCTTGATAGTTAAAAACTTTTCATTGTGAACTTTTGAACTTGAAGTAGTAGTAGTAAGTTGAGTCTCGTCTATCCGACATGCTCAGTGATTCCCAGGGGCGTATCCAGGGTTTTCCAATAGGGGGGCGTCAGGCATGAATGATCGCCGTCCTGGGGGTGGGTCTAAGGGGAGGGGTGGACAATTTTTGCTTTCGAAGAAGGGCTGAAATGCAAAACGGTTTGAGTATGACTTAAATATTTATAACATACAGGCGCGTAGCCAGGATTTGTTCATGGGGGGTGTTTTGCTAGAGACTGACATGGGAAAGGGGTGTAAGGGGAGGGGGTGTCCCCCTCCCCTTTGGCGAAAAAATGGAATTTTAAGGCCTCTAGATGCAAAATGGTGCAATGTTTGAGCTCAAATCATGCAAAAGAATATTGATAATTATTTTGTGGAATAATTCTATTCACAACAGAAAAATGTAATCCTATATATATATATATTCAATTATTGCTGCTAGGAAAATGCGAACCTAAAGAGATACTTTTCTCAATATATATAATTTACAAGCAACTAGGTTCAACTTCAACTCAAAAGTTTGAACTGTAAGAAGGATAATTTGGGGAAACAGAGATAAAAAGATCAAGGGAATTGCGGACCTATAGAGTTCCCCTTCGTTTGGACTGTAGAAGTCTGTTGACAAGCAAACTGGGAACCCAAAGAGTTAACGGTACTCTCACATCATTGATTTTGGCATATTTGGTATTTGGTTCTCTTAGAGTCTCACTAAAACTAAAGCTAAAATCCCATTAGTGAGGCCCGGAGGAGGGTGCGATAATTATCACTAGCGTATCTCTCCAAGTCACTGGTGTTTTCTGCATATATATTTTTTTTTTTTGCTAACATTTTTTTTTTTTTGGTGCAGCCAATAGGGGGGGCGCGCGCCTGTTGTGCCCCCCCCCTGGATACGCCCCTGACCTATGCATTTTGTTGTAGCGAGCCTAACATAAAATCATTGGTTTGTAAACATGCACACACCACACAGTATTAATTCAGTGATTGAGTCAATGAAATCTGTATTTTTAGTACTAGGCCTATCACTAACTTTTAGCATGTCTGCCCTGTTATTTGGATTTTAGACAATATAGCACTGACTGTTCAATGCTTTGGCTAGGCCTAATGTTAGATGGTTGTGCTTCTCATTTATATATTTCTGAATTCTGGAATTCACTTAATTGGGGATGACCTTGAATTATTTTATTTCATTTAAAGCAAAATGTAACAAATACAGTATAGAAAGGTCTAGAAAGACTAGAAAGGAGATATATATTTCTTCTGACATAGGCCTACTGTACATTGGACACAAATAACAGTGTAGCTGAAGTAAGCTAACATGAAAACATTAAATGCTAGTGATGATTCGCACAAAGATTTGCAAATTTACAGCAATGTTTGACTACACATTTATTTTTAGTCATACAGTACATCTCTGACCTTCTTCGATTCCTGGCATTGTATCACAGCTGTCTCCCTTTGTTATTACTTGGGTAGCATATATTAAACATTCAAGTGCATCTTATATTCTTATGTGGTACGCACTGTAGGTCTCTAAAGCTCACTTATGATGATGAGTGTTTTTTTGTATTCATTATCCACAGATTTGCAGCATTAGATCAATTGATATGTATCTGAGATCTATGCCAAAAAGAGGAGAAAAATTATAATAGGTTGGTTCTGTATGGAATGACATTGACAAGGCTTGGAAAGAATGTCACAAAGTCACATTGATAATGTAGCTTTATTCTAGAAAAAGGTTTAATTATCAATTTTAGTCGCTAGAAATGCCAGTGTGTAAAAAGATACATGTGCTAAAATCAAATTCCAACTGGGATTTTACATGAATTAATACAAAGCAAACATGGATCTACTCACAGCAAAATGCAAGTGCCATTTTTCTTCTTATGGCAAACATGGAAATCCACTAGCATGTGTAGCCAAAAAAGCACCTGAATTCTGAGGCCTGCTGTACCATTTTGAACTTTCTACTTTTTAGGCTACAAGCCCTTTTACAATGTTACATGCATGCATAAAGATATGACCAAGAAAGTTTCCTAGACACTTTCTTTGGTGTTAAGTATCGCACACATGTCATTTTTGTCTTACTGATTTAGGTTTCCCCCGTACCCCGACCTGTCGAATGTCAAGGAATGGTTATAAATTGCAGTCATTGCCTTTACATAAGGAGAAACTATTGAAGCTATACTGTTTATGATGGTCCCCTGTAACGTTTGGGTGCCACAAATGGCTAACCCAGAATTTGTCTTTATTTTAAGTAAATTTGCCTGGAGCACACTAATCATACACTTTTCCACATCTACGGTACCCTATTCTAACTTCAGGAAGACTTAACTTTAATTCAAATATACTGCATCTCCCTACAGGTCCTTAACAGGTTCAGAAAGAGATGGACCGCAAGTTGGAAGATAGACGAAAGGAAAGGTTAAGAGATATTGCCTTTAAATTCAATAATTCGGTGTCCCCAGTTGACCTATTGGATATGCTACCTCTTATCCGCTTACCTTCAGATTTGGTACGAGTATTTACCTGTGCAGCTTTTTCTATTATTGAATTTATAGTTTGGTAAACTAATGTTGCCTACAAGTACACTCTGGGAGTTTCAGAGTATGTAAGAGTGATGTTATCGTGAGTAGCATACCGTACAGCATTTACTCAAACTTTTGCGACAATCGGCCTTCCTCTAGGAATATTTGGTTTAATGGCTTTGAACAGTGACGTCAAAACTGCTCTGTGACTTTACGTCCCTATCTCACTCCTCTTTTCCGAATTACTTATGACCATGATCGCTTCCTCCAGGTTGACTGGCAGGCCCATTCATTTCCCCTTGGAATTAATTATAATTACACTGCCCAAGGGATGCTGAAGCTTTCACAGTCCAAACAATTCTTAGACAATGACACAGTATAAACAATACTTTGAAGTGATGTGCACTGATGTGCTTAGCTGACAACATTTATAACTACCTGGCCTTTTAGATTAAAACTACTGAAAAGTCAAATCTACAGAAAAAAAATATCACACAGTATTTCAAGAGTCTTACGTTGATCATCAGCTCAAGTATTTTGAATAAACCTGTAAGTTTCTTCCTATTTTTGAACAATTTCTTGCAAGAAATCTGTGACCAATCATAAGAATTATGGAAGGAAATTGATATCAAACATCCTTCTGAGGCGGCATTGACTGTGGCACTTTGAGCATTATGTAAAAACTTTGTTAAAAAGTCATAACAGCTGGCAGTACTTCTTGTATAGAGTATAATAACTCATGGTAGCATTTAGCTGTAGCATATGCCAAATAAGTTCCTAATTCACCCTTACTATATACGATTTTATGGCGATTGTATGAATGGCTCAAAACAATACTAAGATTACAGTTGGTAAAGCACATAGCTTAAAAGGTTGTCTGTAACATCTGAGTGTTTTAGATGTATCCTTAGTCTGTTTAAGTTTCAGTAAGCCTCTGAAGAAGATCCCACAATAAAACATGTAACTTTATGCAAATTCTTGTCTTTTGACATTTGGGCCTGATCTATTAACCTAACACGTGGTCGATGCTATTTCAAATACAAAGTAAACTGTTTCTGAAGATTTCCGCTTGTAGAATAACACAACGGTTACCATGGCAATTTTGCTTCCCTATTTGCAGCAAAGAATAAGAAGCTACGCTCGCTATGACTGTGATAGTGAAGCCAACAGAGAGCTTTTATCCCGCCTCGTAGGGAAGACAGGATGGTATGACCAACTTATTGAAGGCTTGAAGGAAATAGGTCCTGTTGAAATTCTCGAGATGATGAAGTCTGATAAAGAAGGTACTGTAGGTTTTTTAAGTACAATGATGTCCTTGTAACTTGGATAGAATGGGATGATGTCCCTGTAACTTGGATAGAATGGGATTATATCCCAGGAATAATATGATTTATATTCTCTCATCTAAAGTAGTAATTATATATATGATTTCTATTCTCTCATTCAGTGTACTACTGTAATCATGAAGTACAGTAGGAGTAATATTCAAGTAAAGAACAATATTGCACTGCCATTGGTTGTGAGACTGGGACAAAGTTGAGTAAACAACTCACAAGTCTAGTGTTTGAATGTTATCTCTGGATATGCTACTAGGGATTGGTTTATCTGTTACACACCTACAGAAAACATTAATATTGATAAACCCATGTCTGAGAACTACTATTCAGAAGGAAAAAAATATAACTACCCAGAAATTAACAACAAAAATAGCACTTCCCATTTCCTTTGGAAATGTTGCATGATTTGAGTGTCAAATTAACATTAACTGCAACCAAACCCTAACATTTACGCTGTCAGGTAACACAGAAAGGAAAGACACTTGAATACACTTCGAAAACCTGTGTTTATGGAGCCCAATTCCACAGATAAAAAACTAATTTTTTTCATGTCTTCCTAAAAACATGTGAATATACATGGAAACCAGTGGGTTTTACACATGTAACAAATATTAAAAATATATGTTTGTACCTGAGAATCTAATTCATAAATAATTCAATACATAGACAACATGGAGAATTCTGTGTCACAGAAAACTGCTGGTTCACACAATATCACAAATTGGATTTCTTGCCACAGGTTGTCATAGATTGGGTGTTTCCACTCCTTTCACCAGGTAAAACCTGTGGTAATGTGTCACGACGGTTGAAAACTGGCAAATGTGTGTCAAAATCACACTTTTGCACAGATACCTCCCTTGAATTTTCAGGGATTTAAGCACAGGTTCCCACATATGAATTTGGTATCTAAGGCATATGTTGATTGGAAGTGTATAGTGTTTATTTAAAAGGAAGCATAATAAATAGGCACAGAGCAATATTTTTGTCTCCTCCCCAGGGGATAATTGAGCAATTCAATTTGCTCAGCAATTTAGAGGTTTCTAGAGTTTGTTTAGCAAAACCCTCTGTTCTGCAGTCATGTCATGGTTTAGTCACTTACTGTAGGATACCAGATAATATCATTTTCCTCGTAAACGTTCTTCATTATTTCTTGCTGATAGATGTCATTACATTTCCAGTACCTTTCTGTGTTAATTTTGAGTGTTTTATGCCCTCTGTTTGGCACAGGTAGCTTACTCTCTTCTACTCCTGTTGACCAGTCAACTGTGGGTCAGACCCCACACAGGATCTCAGAGAACCAACCAGCACCCCCAAATCGGAGGTCGATCTCGGAAAACACTCCAGTCATAGATTTTCCAGCTGGTGTGAGAGCCGCCCCCTCATTCTTAGATCATGATACTGGTATGAGCCACAACTGGGAAGACTTAGCTAGCTGTTTTGGTATATTGTTTTGTATTTTGTAACTGCAACATGCAACTGGTTGCATCTTCGTAATGGTATCTTTCAGAAAGCAAAAGCAGGCCTAATGAGTGGGGGGTTTGGGGGATGTACAGCCTTGGGGGTAAATGAGGGAGCTGGGGATAATACAGGGTGGCAGGCAAGATATGAGATTGTTCCCAGGGCCTGACTTGGCTGTTGATATCTCTATGTATATTGTAATGTAATTTGTTGTATTTATTCACCACAAATGTAACTGACTTCTCAAGTCTGCTGTGCTTTCAGGGTAGACATTACTTTTTTGTTAGACTTACTGTGCATATAAAACTTGTAGGTGAATTACTCATGACCATTAACTTGTCAGAAGTATTGCCAGTGTGTAGCACCTTGTGGACACTCTATGGTAGCTGTACAAATGTTTCAAAGGCTAGGTCACACACTGTTCGAGGGAGCTTCCCTGGTACATAGCACACCGTCCATCCCTTCCCTACTGTACACTGCACGCATGTTACATGACATGGACGTTAAATGGATGTGTGCCGAGAAATTGCTTCGGTCAGCTTGCGAGTCTATAAGCCTTCATGGCTTCTTTCGCGAGTTCCTGCTTGCGGGAAGATCACATATACATACATACATACATACATACATACATACATACATACATACATACATACATACATACATACATACATACATACATACATACATACATACATACATACATACATAATTTACATACATACATGTGTCACCCAAAACACACAGTGACACAGCTAGCCCATGGATGCAAGCTCTAGAAACTGCTTCATAATGTCGGTTAAAGGGCAAAAAGTGACATGTGTTAAATACAGTAGCATCTTTGTTTGGACAAGTAGAAGAACTTCTTTGATGTCACATGAAACATTGTGCTACCTCCTTGATACAACCTTGTAAGGGATGTAAGATGTAGTTAGGAATGCAACCAGTTGCCTCAATTTTTCTTGCTAACCTACATTTAAGCCTGTAGGCTACCTCATAGGATTATAAAGCTGGAATAAAAGGATTCTTTTTGTTTTAAAGCGCAGTTAAATCATAGTATTAAGACCCTCACATAAATGAATAGGGACCAATTGGCAAAAATACCAAATTAAGGGAAGCTTAGAAGAATCCTGATTTCACTTCTAGGAGAGAATCCATTAGCTGGTTTGATTCCAAACTGGATTCTATTTTTGACTCCAGCTTTTTGAACTGTGTAAGCAGCAATTGCACCTGTGTAGTAATGGAAAATAATTTAGTAAATTATATGGAATATTTATGTCCGTGGAGAGAGGGAAGGAGAGGGGGAGGGGGAGGGGGGAGGAGCCTTTTTCAAATGAAGTTTTACTGACCATTTTGCCCTTTGTTTTACAATTGTTACATATTGACAATATGGTTTCTGAGTTTGGTGAAGATGACAACAAAACCTATTTGTTACACTCTAATCCTTGGTTTATTCTCAACAGGTATGACTTGGGAAGAAAGGAATTGGCTTGCAACTTCGGACAATCCTGCTCGCGTGGTTGAAATGTGGTATCAGAAAAACCCTTCCCAAGCCAACCTTGAAACTTAATTTCGAGACTTTGTAGTATTGAAAGGCTTGACGTGGTCTCAAAAATTGAGGAGGTGGTAAGATGGAGGAGGGTAAGTGCCAAACCCTTTTAACTATTTCATGTTTGCTCTCTCATTTTGAGAAACCCATTTTAAAGGCCATGTGCTAGTTTTGTGTTTCCACATAGCTGGCTCTGGTACTGTCAGTATGTATGTATGTACAGCATGTATCTACGTATGTATATTAGATCCTCCTGCAAGCAGGAACTCGCGAAGAAGCCTCATTGGCTTATCAAAGCCACAAGCTGACCGAAGTCAGTCTCTTACATTCATATTTAACGTCCATGATTATGAATTGTTAATTGCCAACAACTCTGTAACTGGACGACATTCATTAATTTGGGAGTGACTCGAACTGGGGACCTTATGATTGAAAGGCACCGGCGTTAACCACTGAGCTAACACTCCAGTTAAGACTACTTTCTTATTTATTCCCACCCCCCTCCACCCCCCAGCCCTAGGACAAAAGGAATCTATGCAATGATGATGTCATGTGTGATATGTCCATATGTTATAATAATAATACATAATTTTTATATAGCGCCAAACAAATTATGAAATAATTCTTGTAGCGCTTAACATAATAATAACAACATAATAATAATAATTATAGCCTTATAACGCTCTTAACTCAAGAAAAGTTTGTGATGGATGAATTCATACTTGGTGTGTAGACTCACCATTTCTGTGAAGGTCAAAGGTCAACAGATGGCAAAGTTGAAGCTTTGCTGATCATGTGAATTTCGCCAGGGTCAAATATTGCATCCTGTGTTACATTACATATTCTCATATGAAATATGGCCAGGCATCACAATGCTATTTGACTTTCTGGTTATAAACATTTTTACCTTTGCTGTCATGGCACATTGTCATGTCCTGATGATCTTACTGTCAAGGATAGGATTGACTTTCAAATGGTGTCTCAATATAGTGAGGAAGTTCTCGGCATTGTAAGAGCAGTAAAGTTGCACATGCAAATTATGCACCTACGGTTTCAGCAAGTGGAGGATTTACTAATGAATTAGTCAAATGGCTTATAAAGTAGAGATTACTTTCAGATCAAGGCTGACCGTGAGACTTAGTCTGCCAGTTGAAGACTACTCTATATCTTGTTGCAAAACCACTCTTCTAAACTTCTTCTGTCAGGTAACCAGGCTTTAGGAGAAGTTACAAAAAGTACAGAATGTTGTTTCCTTGCTAGTTTACGAAGGCTTCATTGAGGGTTGCACGCACATACTAATGACAAATGTAAAGCGTCAACTATACGAAAGAGTTGCCTAACAGCTTAGGGTTGGCCATGTGTAAAATAAATGCTGCAGCAGCTGCAAGTTTCCTGCAGCAAGGCTGAATCAATACCAGATAATCTGGGCAAACCAGCAGTGGCTAATGTGTGAAACTGTGAAGCACAAAAGATTATGCCCTGCACAACCTGCCTTCATTGATGGTTCCCCCCACCCTCAGCAGCTTGGAAAAGTGCCATTGTAGTGAGTTTACTGTACTTTCTAAGAATTTGGTTTTTATTGATATCAAAACTTCATAGCGACTTAGCAATTGGTATTTAGAAACTGTTGACGACGTTGAGCTTCTCTATAGATGTGAAAATTATTATGAACAATTGAGCTAAATAAATATGTTTTATGTTTAGAATACACAAGAGGATGGTGCTGGCTCAAATCGGCAGTTAGGATCCCAACAAGATCAAGAAAATTTCTTTCAGAGCATTGAGAAACATCATCACTATGAAAACAATTTGAAAGGAGATCAAAGGCAGGAACTTGACCTGAAAGATGTGAGTTACTGTCGGATATTATTTGTTGGTTAAAATTGATTTTTGAAAGGACATCACAGAAACCGGATAAGAAATATGTGATTTACTGTTAGCTCTTCGAGAAGGGTTCATTCCGTCATCTGTGTTGTGCAATGTTGATAGCTTTACATTCAGTTAGAACTTACAGTATTGTTTTGAGTTGTACAGAGAATTGCCCTGTTCAAACAATAGCTGATACAATGTCAATTTTTGTTGTAGGAAAAAAATTGGTTAAACTTACTCCTTCTAAGGATATTAGTGAGTTTGCTGCACGGAGAAAATTTGATAAGATAGCCTTTTTGGAAATGTGTCTATTTCTTGGTAGTTAGCTAAATGTGAAGATTTTAATTTACCATGGTGTGCAGTTGGGTGGGGGGCAGGGGAGGGGAGGTTCCTCCTGGCATCTAGCAGTGGAGGGGTACCTGTTTTTATCTATGTTGTGCTTTGTTGATAATGTTGTGTTTGTAAGCTTAACTTTCTTCAGTAAATATTTGAAGTATAAGTTGCCCCTATTCATGTTGACAAAATGCCATCATTGCTACAATGCTATCTCTTCTGGATATGTCAATGATTAACTAGTAATTTCATTTTGGAATCACAGCAAAGTGATGCATTGCAGAAGTGGAATAGTTCAACAAGGACATCCCCGGGTACACATTTTAACACTGATGGAATGAAGACAGTTTATAAGCAACCGATGCCTGTCCAGGGCCATCCACCACAACAGTCCCATAGACCACCTGACAACAGAATGAAAGATCCCAGCAGAGATCTGACGAAGGAACCTCTAAGAGCAACATCCTGTGAGGGTCATGCAAGAAAGGAAGAGAAAAACCAAAAGAGGTCAATGGGGAACTATGAGACAAAAGCTTCATATCCATCAGTTAATATGCCTGGTATGGAAACATCATTAAACAATTCTACTGCTACACCTCATAGTACCTGCGAATATGGCTCAGAACCACAGCAGAACAACAGAAGTCTGGTGCAGCAGGAAGAACCAACTGCTGCACCAAAGCTGGGGATGGCAGGTAACATTGGTCACTCACCTCGGCAAGCTAACAGAAACCACACTGAACATGATGCAGGCACTGTAAAATTTGATAAATCAGAGAATACTCCACAAGGACCACAGTCTGTTAGTTCACCGCCAAGCCCTGTTTCACCAAAATCACAGCCTGTGCGGGGCCAGACCAGTACTACCAGCTCCTCAGAAACAGGAGAGGAGAATGTATCACCCGGTCGTACACCAAGTGCAACTCCAAAGAGACTGAATGCTGAAGCTGCTGACAATACAAGACGCAGACCTCCATCAGGAAACTTACCAGTCAGCCGTGTCACACCACCATCATCGCCTGTGAAAGAGCTGAAGCACAATACAAGGTCCTCCGAAACATGTACAGACAATGTATCACCTCCTCGTCTTACACCAAAGTCAACTCCAGAGAAAGGAAGTGATGTCTCTACCAAGAAGGAGAACTACGTTCAGTTGGGAAACAGCAACAACTGTTTCTCAGATACTAATGACTTAGGCAGTGGACGTGAAAGTTCCAAAATCAAGGTGGAGGGTGATATTAGCAGTAGTTCCCTAAAAAGCCTGGCTAGCACGGACGTTTTTCTATGTAAATCTGAGGATATCCTTATGTCTGAGGCTAGTTCATCAGATTCTAGTAAGCTTGAAGCCAGTCAACCTCAGTCTACATCAGCAAATCCAAGAAACGAGGCCAAATCTATGACAGGGATCCCTGAAAATCAAACCAGAGATGTTGGAGATAGAGGGGAAAAGAAACATGCAGAAAATAGTAGTCAAAGTGAGACAACTGATCAAAACAAACAGCAGACCACAACGATATCTGTGGAAGACGATGAGAAAGCTAACAGTCTGGTCAAAAATTCAAGAGATGATAAAATGGTAGAAACGCCCGACGTTGGGTTACAAGGTGAACATTTTGTTAGAGGTCGAGAAGAAGAGAAGGTTACTTCAGGAATATCTGAAATGCAAACAAAAGACAAATTAAAATCTGAAGAGCCTGATGATATTTCTTCTTGCAGTGCAAGGGACATCAAAAGGGGTGGAGATATAACTACTTTGAACCAAGTAGGACACTTAGAGAATCATGCGAGTAACACTCCAAGTCACGAAGAGGGAGATTTCAAAAAACATCCATTAACATCACAGGAAGCAGGTCCCAGGAAAGAGACAGATTATGGTCCCAACATTGATGGCTCCAACAAAACGGTCATGGAGAGGAACAAAAGTAAGGGGATACCCCAGACAACTGCAGATACTGGTGCAGAAGTTCTGCAAACGAAAGATAATAATGCAAATGAAACCCAGGACGTGGTTGGCAGAGTTGAATCAGAATCACAACAGGCCACTTCTTCAGATTGTGGTCCTCAGCCTCCTAGAAGTAGTGATGCAAGTGAGCTTTGGCTGCCCATAATGTCACGTATCATGTTTTCAGCTTTAGACATGTCTATAGGGAATGGCTTAGCAAATCAGTGGTGAAAAGATTAGAATATATCTTTGGTAAGATATTGAATGCATCATTACCGAGTATGGCATGGGATTAGAACTTTTGAAGGGGGATTTAATAAACCCTGATTGGTGACCAAAGAAAACTCTTTCATTTCGCCAACATCGTATTTTGATTATTTAATACATCTCTTTTTAAAACCAATACATAGAACTCACAGAGTTCGATACAATCAATAGGCTTGTGCTTACATGCACGCTTACAATGTATATAGAAGGCATTATTTCTGTCAAGTCAGTTAGCTCTTCGCTGATAGAGTTAAAAAGAAGGAGTGAAATACAAGGACTTAAGGGTAAGCGTTTAGGCAGAATTTAGTCTAGATATATAATAGTCAAAGAAAGGAGAAAAAACAATTGTGCTTGTAATGTTTCTCTACAAGGGCGTAGGAACCGGGGGGCTGGGGGGGGGGCGCCAGCCCCCTCAGTGAAAAATATGGTGGGGCGGAAGTATCATTCCGCCCCCCGCTTCGCAAGTCAGAAAACCCCTTTTTCATTTCCAAATGAGAAAAAAATCTCATTTGGAGCACCAAATTGCATCTAAGTCCAGGTGAAAATGCAAAATTATTTACAAAATGGAGTGGGTGTTGAAGTGTGCTATATTGCACCAAATTGCATCTGAGGCCACCTGGAAATGCAAAAAATTTCCTTAGACCCCTCCCCCAGGCCGGCCATCAGTCTTCAGCCCCCCCCACTCAAAAGAACCTTCCTACGCCACTGTTTCTCTAGATAGCTATTCTGGTGTTCGAGATATTTACCTTTAAATGTTGATAAATACCTGGAATGCTCCTTTAAGGTTAAACTGATGACAAATATAAATGTTAAGCCATGGTTTTATAAAAACCTAATAACTGAAACCAAAATATGTTTTTATCAACTTCATATTAGCAACAGAACACCTTTTGTAGGACATTCAACACCATTGTTCTGGGCAAATTTGTAGTTTGATATTTTAGATTCAGCATTTGCAATACTCATTTCCACTACAGAAAATAACCATTGTAATAAACAAAGACAAAAAAAACCATTGAAGCAAGTGATGCTCAATGATGTCATATGGACTTGATCAAGTCTCCAGCCTTATATGTCAAGAGGAGCCTTATGTGTGAAGAAACACTTAACTATGTGATATCAACCCAAATGGAATAAGAATTTCTAAGCTGGTTTGGGGAAAGGAAGTTGTACGTGACAGTTATTTTCTAGATGGTTGGGGTTGCGTCTTGTTCAATTGATGAACCTCACCTGTTTGAAGGGTCATTCCTCAAAAAATTAAAAGAGTTACAGAGATACTTCCTGAACTGATGGCAGTGGCTTGTACAATAAATGGTCCAGAACATATCAAAATTAATTCGGACCGGCAGTCATCCTTTAATAGCGATATTGCAGTGGTAGGAACTCGGTATTCCCAAACTGTCAACGTAAGTGATTGTTAACCATCTTGTGAAAATTACATCCCTTTTGTAGAAAGATTTGTTGTTAACTTTTCTGTTTTTGTCTTGTCATATCAGAGATCAATTCTGCTGAATTAATCAAATGATAATTTGGTCATAATTCTGAAATATGTCTATATATATGTGTATATATATATTAATTGTCCACATTAAATGTGTCAAGAAAGAGAAAACTAGTTATTTTACATTCAAAGAGAGAAAGCAATATTATAAAAACTACTTATCTTCTGCAAAAAGTCTGTGTTGCTGAATATATAGAAAGTCTAATAGAGGATCCAAATTTTTGTTCCTCGCAGGATATCTTCTGTTTAAGTACTCTCTCATGTTCGATAACGCCTTCTCAGTCACCCAATCAACAACGTGCTACGTCTTTCGTTACGGCAATATTTCCATCCAATCTGCCTATGTTTCCAGTCCTGTTTTCTTCTTATCACTATTCACGCACACAACAACAACTGCCTAAACGCCAATAGCAACATTTCCACCAACTCTGATAAATACGCTTCCACGATAACTCAAATACCTTTCCATGTTTCCTTTCGTCGTCTTGCGGACAGCTAAACTGGAATTCAAAAATCAAAACTAAAATTTAATTGAATTAATATGTCACAACTGTTGTATTGGCTCGTATGGTTTAAACACTTTTGTTGGTGGTTTTGGTGTGTAATATATGCAACACCCAAAATATGACATGCAAGCTCCAATAAAAAAAAGTTGAGCCAGTAAGTCCATAAAAGATCATCCAATTAACTCAATGCCTGAGCATAATTCACTAACACTGAGGTCAGCGGATGAAACAGCCATATTAACACCAAAGTTATGATTAACGAGGAAAGATACAGAGGCAATTGAAACTTTACTAAAGGGTACAGATTGGATTAATTTGTTTAGCGATATGAGTGCTTCTCAGTCTTGGATTTGTTTTGCTGATAAATTAAAGGTC
>JAIPMN010002120.1:0-52263 GCA_020650975.1 Apostichopus californicus | reverse complement strand
ACAATATTTCTACGCTTAAATAATTACGTTAAGAGGAAATTGTAAATACAGCAAACATTGTTGAAAACTAATCAAACATTAAAAGAGTATCACATTTAAAAGCTCATTTTGAACAAGAATATCATATATTTTAGGAAAGTGAGGCTTTTTAAGAACATCTATCGTGATGACTCATCACAGACTATGCCTACTGTTATCCCCGTTCTGGAGTAACGGGGTTATACATGCAAACAACCCTGTCTGGAGTTAGGGACAATATATCGAGATGAGTATTACAACTAACAGTATGTGACGGGGCTTGGGTGGGGGCGGGGGCGCGACAACTCTGATTGACCTGCCCCTGCTAGTAACAGTGTGGAATATTTTCACTTAATATCCATTGTATGACCGTTGGAATGTCCCTTTAAAGCTACTACTGCATAATCCACCAATAAACTGTCACTTCCGTCCATACATGAATATTTGGCATTCACCCCTCCCCCCCCCCACCCACTCCCACCCACACCAGTTCAAAAGTTCATGTTCACGTCACTGCTTGAGCCAATTTCTATTAGTTGTCCCTTAAAGAACTATTACATACTTACTGCACGCATACATTTACAAACGGCGTCCCAAGACAAATAAAGTCGTTTGATTAATGTAGAAATGACAGAATAGCTATCGCTTGTGTTTACTTTATTAAAATTTAATTTAATTTTGGTTACCTAGAAAAATTCCGAGAAATTTTGATTAGTGACAAGGGAGAATGAAAAAGAATAGCGCTAATTTAAGGGTTTTCGTTAAAACTAGATAAGTCACGCATGAAATTAACAACTTTATTATTTCAGTCGCGCATATAGGGTTTGGAAGCTATACGTGACACGGCCGACAATGGACATATTTTTAGAACGGAAATTATATTCAAGCCTATGTTTAAAGGGGGCTTCCTGTGACAGGTAATGTAACACTTTTATTGGAAAGAAACGTATTCCACTACTGATACTCCCAATTGAACTCCCAATTGAACTCCCATCTGAACTCCCAATTTCAATATCTTGTCCGCAACTCAAATTATGGGAAATTAATTTGCATATAAACAAGTTTGAGTAGTTTTCAAAGAATTATTTAAGGCAGAATGTTAAGAATGTTTATCTAGTTCTCTGTATATTTCATTTGATCTCAAAATACCATTTTGTTTGGTAGATTATATTCGTTTATTATGTAGATAATGGACTAACATATTACAATAAAAACTAGCCATTTTCAGCTCAATTGAACGATTGCCATTCATTCAACTAGTTAACTCCCTCCCCCATAAAATCCCCTCCCCTTCTCTCATAAAGTTTTACAAATTCGTAGCATATCCATGCAAGATGCTTGTAAGAATGTGGTTTTAATTTTACGGATGCAATAATCTTCTTTCTATTTTTAATGGGCACTTCATTTCAGGTATCGGAATATCCCATTAAGTTTGTAACATCTCATGAGCAGCTTTACTAGAACACGCAGTTTGAAAAGGGAACAAACATTGTTAGTACTTTTTAAGAAATAGTCGCCAGGAAAGAACCTGGGGACGAAAACCAAACTACCGAACGACTGATCCGTTCTCAACCCCATTCCCCTTGCATCGGGACTGTGACTGTGTGATCATCGTCGGGTGTGCATCACCATTCCCCTCGAAAGGGAACAGCTACTACACATGATCTAAACCAAAAGTTAGTATACCGTGCTTCCTGGGCCGCCATAGAAATAACTAAATAACTAACTAGTAGAGTGTGACCCGATTCCCCAGTTTGCAGACTAGACACAACGTCATTAACTATTGCCATTTACAATGGGATGTTATATTTTAGGCTGGTAACACATGTGCATGTAATTTCATCACAATTAAACAGTGACTTAAAGGCAGTCAGTGTAGGTCGCAATCTATAGCATGCTATAATTGCTAGAAGTTTTCAAAAAGTACTTTCCTGGAGGTCTTTACTCTCCAAATTGTTCTCAGATATTTTCAAGTAACACACAAGATGACTGAATGTCCCAGTGAGGAAAATTTCCTCGAAGGTTGTAATAAAAACAGTTTAAAAATTTTGACCAAAGGTGACCATATTTGAATATCTAGCATATTTGGGGACAGTACAGCATACCTTTAAAGTATGGTTTGTGATATTTAAGATTCTTGCACAATATATACTGTTTGCCAAATGAAATGAAAAAATTTAACTTTTTTTGTTAAATCTCAGCGACGGAACGAGCTATTAAGACGTGAGTAGCACCTCTCCGGCCGTTACCCAAACACAATTATATAAAACCACTCGTCTCATAAGCTCCGTTGTATGTTCCCCTCCCCCCACCCCCCTTGTTTTCCGCAGACTAACTTATCCTAACTATTGAAAACTGACTTGCAAATGCAAGATATTTGGTTAGGAAATATTTTTCTCGATAGTATTTAAAGGCATTGAAGACTCGCCCCAAACCGCGTGCGGCCATCTGAAAAAGTTAACTTTCTGTTGCTTGCAAGTGACGTTTTCCTCTTGTCGCTACAAAATGCAGACAGTAATGAAACGTGATACCTTGTTATCTATAGCTGGACTTGAGATGTCCATCGCTTTATGCACTGTGCTTTGCATGGGTATTGACCGCAGCTGTATGTACTGACTGTACACTAGTGTCTAATTACCGAAGGTAGCAAGCTGTGTGTATTTTCTGGAATCGATGGTGGTGTCTAACACTTGTTACACCTCATTCGAAACTAGGTCAGATTACCGGCATTAGACGTTTCTTTTTGCGCGAGTCTTCACTCCCTTTAAGGAAGCAAGCTAACGAAATATGTTGTGCAACTTAAGGACGTTTTATCTCATATATAACCAGAACGAGTCAAGGGAAAGAGAGAGAGCAAGATAATGACACGTCAATGCATGAGGCGTAATGACCGTGTGAATTTGCATATCACAGTAAAGCAGATACAATCTACACATTGAACTGTTAGATAAGATCTCTCTCTACGCTCAAGGCACGCCATTTCTCCCTACATCCATATCACATCTTAGCATCAAAGAGAGAGAGAGAGACCACTAAAGTTCAATTGCAAAGTGGTTAAATAACTCAAGTAAATAAAAAGTTTAACAAATATAATAAGTATTGATAGAATGTACACCAAATAACAGAACAAATATAAATGTGATGTTTTAATGTGACTCTTTGCTTTATTCTGACTTTATTTACAGAGAGGAGGTCCTTGTCTTTCTGACAAAGAAAGAAAAATGTACTTTGGAATGAAGAGTTGACAATATCATTTTTTTTTAAAAAGAATAAAAAAAAAACAATGCCACATGAAAGCATAAACAACTTTTAGGGCATAATATGAGCGAAGGCACGGACTATGGAGGTGAACAGAAAGGGGGTGGGGTTACAATATGGGGTAACACGCAGGTCATCACAGAAGGAGTGACATTTTGTTAGTCTTCCTACAATTTTTGTTCTTCTGCACCACGATCATATTTATATAGACAAAAGAAGAAGCATTTTGTCTGAAATTAAGGCTAAAATAACATGTTCTCACAAACGTAAATTTCCTCATGATACAAACCAGAGTTTGGGAAGAGGCCAGCTACATCACACAAAAAACGTTCCTAAAATACCTTGACATAAGATTTTTTTTCGTTACGTAAATTAAATCACTTTTGCTTCTGTTTCTCTCTCTGACTGATTTTTTATTCTCGCAAATTCAAATAAATTCGGGTGAATACGGCCGCCACAAGGACAGTAAAAAACGTGTAAAGGAAACACATCCTGATTGGTTAAAAGTCTCTTTGTCACTCATGATACAAACGAAAGCGAAAAAAAAAAAAACTCAAAACAACTTGATCCACTCTTCAACTCCAGTCCCCTTTCATGGAGACTGGAAACCATGTGATCATGACGGTATTGACGTCACATGAGGTACCATGAGTCCCCTATGAAAGGGAATAGATACTTCACATAATGATCAGGGTCAAAGGTTGAAGAGCGATCTACACTGTACTGAATATACATTGAACTGAACAGGACATATAATACACATGATCTTAGCCAAAAGATTGGATGCCAACTGTTCTAGTAATTATTGATTATGCACACGGAACAAATCAATATTTTCTCTACAGTATTTTTCTTCCTTTCGTTTTCACTTTCCCCTTTCATCTTTTTCCTTTTTTATTCCTAAGAGACAATGTCAGTCTAAAAAAGAAACTGATATGTTGGCCTACGAAAAACATATCAAAAAAAGAAGACGGTAATTTATGCAAATGAGCAACCTTCTCATTGGTTCATGTTACTCATGTAACTGTTGATTATGCACACATTAGTGAAGAAACTATCACAGTATAATGATCATGAAATTACCTTGAATTTGAAGAGTAACTTAATATTTTAGTCAAGTAATTACAACCTTCCCCCCCCCTTTTCTTTCTTCTTTTACCCCCTTTTCAAGATTTTTCTTTAATAATTAACAGAGTTATGAGACACAATGAGAGTTTAAAACACTCCTTGCTGTGGATATGTCACCCTATCATGCACGATATACACAAAAGTTGCAACGAATTATGCTAATGAGCAGCCTTCTGATTGGTTCATATTGCTCATGTTACTTGACAGCAGAGTAAAACTGAAAGCTAAACGAGATATTGCATAGCAAGAACTTTTGAGCAACTTTTCGCCGAAATAATTACAAAAACTTCGGACATGAAGAAGTCTCCTGCACATCTTCGAAACCGAATACCATCTGTAAAATTACTGATGGCTGCAACCGAGATAGAAAAACTACTGACTCCCTAATTCTAAGCACATTACTCATAACATGCCTTCATCAACTACCAATTGAGCTGCTGGAGGGGATGTTATTTTAATGTTGTTGAGACTTTTAATCGTTCAAATCTTATTAAAGTTTGTGATGGTTGCAGCCTTCCTAGGATTATAACGACAATCTATCGATTTCAAAGATGGAGCCACTGCGCCTGTTGATGTCGTTTACCTCTCCTGAGGTGCTGCATCCAGCCAGCAGAAAGATTTAACGGATTGATAAAAGCAAAGGGTCATGGACAATTCATGAAGAAAGAAGGGTGGGTCATTTTCCAAAGAATACCTTAAATCAGATGTGATAGTCGATGTTATTATGCAAAGGAATAAACCGATTCATCGTGCCAACTCAACATAGTCAAATTGAAATCGTAGCTAAGATTAAAACCGGAACCGTAGCTAAAAGGAATAAACCGATTCATCGTGCCAACTCAACATAGTCAAATTGAAATCGTAGCTAACATTAAACAGGAACTGTAGCTAAAAGGAATTAGGTGGTTCATCAACTCATCTATCTACATCACATAAAAACTTAATTTGGACACTTTCTTAAATTTCTCTCGGCCAACCAAGGCTTCTGTAGTACACTTTAAAAATGTTGTCAAAAAATGTTAAGAAAAGTCACACTTGAGCTGGACATTGAAGAGACGTGCTACTCTTTCCAACCTAAAGTCATCCTTCACAATTAGTGTACTTCCTCCCTCCTGCCAAATGCATTAACAAATCAAATTATACCTTCTTTTTTTACAAATGAAAAAATTAAAATGATTTCATTTTTAAACAAAATTGCCAACCAAAAAGAATAAAGACTATTTGTGTCTATATAAATTATCTTTAACAATGTTACTGTGATCATTGTCTGACACAAAAAGGTTACAGTCACTCTTACCAGGAAGTTGACACTCAATAAAGGGGAGTACAATCCAAGAGGGGGAGGGTTCTGGGGGGGGGGGGGAGAAATGATTTTCTTTCACCTTAAATGAATCGTCCAACCAAAATCTTTCACATATAGCTAAGGTGCTACTATAATTGTGGACATCTTCCTGGATAAGGTGAGCCAGACGCTGAGAGAGCGACATATCCAGGCGCTGGTAATGGCAGGTTTTTTTAAATGGATCGCCCGACACATCATCATTCTGCTTTGATATGCTTAGCTGAACGCTCCTCGCCTGCTTCCGTATCCTCAAGAGGGCGCTTTCCTTCTATAGGTAGACAAAAGAGAAAGGGAGCATGGTGAAAACTCAAAGAAATTCACAGAACAAAAGTTTCATGATAGTGTCGGAAATTGTTAAAGAAGTTGATACTGTGACGGATCAGATGGGGGAGGGAGAGGGGACGGAGGGAAGAAGCAGGTTTTGTTGCAAGATAACAATTATTTGAACACATTTGTTAATGAGTTGTATCTGTTGAGGATTCACTATCCAAAATTTGAATCTTGTTGTCCAAACGTAACGCTTTGTTTGGTACAATCTGTACCCTGTTAATTGATTCTACCTGACAGTTGTCCAACAAACTCTAGTAAACGTTTTGAACGGTCAAAGGTCACTCAGAAAATTAGAACTCCACATTATTCATTCAGTGGATTGGCTCTAGTAATTCATCACTGTGACCTCTGACCCCACTATCTACCACGAACACAGTGACGTTTATCCTCCCATTTTAATTGTGTGGAGTACAAAACCAAAAGAAGGAGACTATCAAACCAATCATACAGCCACTGATTTGTCACAGGATTGGTTACAATTATAAGGTAAGGTGGTGGCAGGGGTAGGGGTGAGGGGATGACAAAAGGAGGGGCTCACCTGGAAGAGAACCCCACACCACCAAACAATCTAACACTGAACTACCACTCCACCAGGGAATTATTTAAACTGTTTTAATTTTCGTGTAGCAGCTTCCGAGGATCTGCACTGTTGTCTTCTCGTGAAATGTTACGGTGTTTCATGTACACGTCCGAAAAAGGTCGCTGTAACATCGTTGCACTCGTGCAGCAATTTTGCTGCATTTAATAAATGTCTTGACAAGAGGCAAAGATATTGTAGCCCACCTGCCGGAATGATAATTTAATCGGCACACTCGAGCAAGATTAACAACGACCCCTCTGGCCAAAATGCTTGCCATTTAGTACATGTGCACTGAAGCTGCAGAAACGGGTCAATTTTTGCCTAAGAAGGACATTTCATCACAATCAATGTGCGATCAAACCTGAACAAAGGTGTAACTTTTGAGCAGTCAATTTTTGGTAGAATCATAGTTGCTTTACGTTTTCACTGATTTGTGGTGTAGATTGGTGATTTTTGGGCCTAAAATGATTATTTAGACAGATGGTACAATAAAACACTCAAATAAGACCAATTGATGAGTTTTTGTTTTGTATCTTTCTTCAGTTATGGTGTTCTTTTAATCGATCGTCCTCGTTTACCTGCTTTGGGTTTTTCTTTCGTTTTTCCATCACCGCCTCCTCCTCCCGCATCTCCTTCATCGTCGCTGTCCTTGAACTTTCTCCTCTGTCCTTCGTATTTTGTAAATTTGTTAGGGCGTCTGTCTTTCTTTTTCCTCCTCCCTGTAAAAATTAAAATAATCATAATAATAATAATAAAACACACCATTAAATATTGATGATGACTGTCAATCCGTGCCATCAATTTCGCTGAAATGGAGATGTTTTACAAAAAAACATAAAATAATAAAGGGACCATTTTGGTTGCGAGGATATGAGCACACCTAGCAACCAAAGACAAGCAGCATCTAAACAGTTCCTAGTGTTATTTGTTAGTATTTGTTAAATAATAATAATGATAATAAAACACACCATTAAATATGATGACTGTCAATCCATGCCAGTCAATTTCGCTGAAGAAGAGAAGTTTAACCCAAAAATAAATATAAATAAAGGGACCTTCTTGTGGGATCACAACGACACCCAGGCATACACATCTTGGCGATTATACCATCCCCCCCCCACCACCCTCCCTCCCTCTTTCACATCATAAACTTCCTGGCGGTGGTTAATACCCTTCAAGCGAATGACACAGATATTTTTGAATTTTAAGCATGTGCAGCATACACTGATGAACCAATGTCTGTACACTATCAACTCATCTCGTCGCTCGCTTTTGTCGTCTGTCCCTCACATCTCGTTTGCGTGATAACCTGGATTCGGAGCCGACCTTTAACAAATGAACGCATTTTTTTTCCGGTGACTGAAGACGATTTACTGAAGACTCTGGTATGTAGAATGGCGGAGCTCATACATGTATCGGTGTCCAGTTAAAAGTAATTCACATGTAAATTGGTGTGAGTCCAGCATAGATAATTAAATCAAAGCCTTGGGTGCTGGATTTAGATCAGCCACAGGGATGATCGAGTCATTACAGAAGACATCAAAGCAACGGTTGAAACCGAAACTGCTTTTCTTGCCGGTGACTTCCCACATTCCTTCCGTCATTGATTATTTCATGTCCCAAATTTCAATCTGTATGCAGGCTTTCTTTTTTTCGAAAGCGGCAAGTTGTTGCATCTGAGCAACAAGTTTAAGTATGACATAAAATAATATTTCGATGGACGCATGAGACACCTATCTTGATGTTCTGCCAAATGGAGATTTAACGAGTACTACTGCTTGATAATTCAATTCCGTTCTCAACATTTCGTCATCCAGACTCTTTCACATATTAGAGATAAAATGACAAATTGCTATTTTTATCCGTCATTCTTTTAGACTGAAAAATTTAGCAGTCAAGCTAAATGAGCTGAACTGCAATAGGATTTCATCATTTAACAGGAAACCTTCAAAACATTATGAAAATTAGTAAAATTAGTTTAAGAGACGGTCCAAAGATTAATAAAATGTTCTGGAGTCCTGACTTTCTTCTTCTTTGGGGGGGGGGGGGAGGAGGGAGAGGGAGGAGGGAGATGATTGTGTCAAGCGTTTCCTGGTTTAGTTTTGTGCATCACTCAATGCAAAAATACCTTCTGGTAGCATTCATATGAACATTATAGGGATTTCAATATTAAAATTAAAACTTTTTCCTGGTGTTCATTTTATATGCTGGTTTGTCAAAGTAACTTACTTAGAGGTAAGTGTGAAACTTAACATTCCCCAAAAATATAGCATTTTATACAATAGGTAAGTTTGAACTGTTGTAGAATGTTAATATTCACGGGGCCCAGGGGTGGTTAGGGGAGGGGGGGAGAGTAGGTAAATTTTTAGAACAAATCAAAGATTAATTAAGTGCTCATTAAGAGAGGTTCATAAGGAGATGAAGGTATCTTAGGTTGATGAATTTATTTTATTTGTATAATAATAATAATAATCGGTGTAAATTTCATGTTACACCAGGAGAAAGTTTTAATTTTAATATTGAAATAATGATACCCCCTTGGATTCACATTGTTAATGTTCACTCAGAGATAACATTCAACATGACAATTTCAGTGTATTGGCTCTGTACTTCATCCACAACTTTACTAAGTATGTTAAAAATTTGCATTAAGATCAGGGGATATTTTCATTTTTATAATTTTCAAAAGTTATTTTGTTTATCATAAAATATTGATATGTTTTACATCCAAATCTGATAACTAAGGACTGTACAGTTTTGCATTTTGGTAGAATATCTCTGACCTTTTACAGCATTTTGCTATCCAATGAAATGTTCATCTGTGAAGGGTCTCTTCAGGATACTTACCAGGGATTCTCAATAAATATCCCTACGAGAGCCAGATAACCAGAAAGCCGGTTGGCTTCTGACCTATAACTGGCTCAAGATTTCACATATCTGACATATGTAGAGCAAGGTAAGTGGTTGACACCCTTGAGCCAAGTTTTTGATAACCTCTTGACACCTTGGAATTCAGAGTGGTCAAAGGTCACTCAGTAAAATAGAAATCCACATTATTCATTCAGTGGATTGGCTCTAGTATTCATCACTGTGACCTCTGACATCAAATGTCTACCATGATTACAAGTACTTCAAACTCTTCCAAAAACAGTGGATGGGAAAAATTCTGATACTAGGAAACCGAAAGTGGACGAAATCCGATGGAAAAAATCCGCTCCAAAATAACGATCTAGACACTTTGGGTGGTAGAATGAGAAGGAAGGGCAGTGACCGGAGGAGCCGATCATAGAGGGTGCACAGTGTTAAAAGGTTACCAGGACATTCTAGGCACGGTAGAATGAGGGTGCTAAGGTTGTGGGGAGACAGGTAAGCGAGGAACGAAGTAAATACATTTATCCTTAAATTTTATATGTGCGCAGAACAAGACCATTTTCATATTTTGTGAATCGACAAACAACGGAGCCGTTTTCATTTGAAAGGTGAGAGTGGGAAATTGCAGACCACAAAAAGAGAAAACCATCTGCTCACCTTGTTGCTTCTTCATCCTTCCTCTTGTCCTGTTCTCAAACACCTGCTTCCAATGCTGGTCCTCTTCTTCCCCCTCTAGTACCCTCATGGTGAGAGCGCTACCTCTGATCTCTAATTTATCATTGTGATCACCTAGGACTTTCTCTATGATCTCTTTGACATTGGTACCACCCTCAAATCTTATGCTTCCCTGTTGAAGAAGAGGAAGAATATATACTTCAAGTGTACATGATTTACATAATCCTTCTTTTTAATTAAAAAAAAAAAAAAATTTAAATAAAACAACGGAAAATAATCTCTGATGTAAGACGTCTGTTTGCCGACTGCCCGACCATTCATCCACCAATCTTTCCTATCGCCATCTCGGACTATGGCAGGACAGAGTAAGGTCAAAGGTCACTCAGAAACATACAAGAAATCCACACTATTCATTCAGTGGATTGGCTCCAATTCTTCATCATTGTGACCTTTAACCCTAAGACACAACTTCTAACACTGGAGCATCATTCACGATATTTGGAGAATAAATCAAATCCCAGGCTTCGTCTAACGGTCTTTCAAACCCACTAAGGTCCCTGACTTACAAGTCTATAGCTGCTGCGCATTTAGTTGGGGAAGCAACTTGACGAACTGCAAGCCTAGAATTTTAAAGATTTAGCCACTAGCTAAAGAAAGCAAGCGATTAAAATCTACTGGCCGATATTAAGTTCGCCTTGATTTTCTTTCCTTACACACATTAGTTACCGTAAAGGCTCATGGGAGCGGCTTATGGGAGCATCTCATTGGAGCAGCCAAATCATATATTCTGATAGCAAGCAGAATACAGAACTCATACCGATTTTGTAACTGACAATTGTTACCCGACTATGTGTTTATGTTCTTGATGTCTATTGGCAGAAAGAAAAGTCACCTAGGCCGGTGAAAACCTTGAATTTGGAGGCCTGAACTTGTGTATTATCCTCATAAATAATAACAGACCTAACCTTCCCTCCTCCTTCTCCTCATTGTTCCAAAAAAAAAAAAAAAAAAAACATGGAAAAATGTCAACTCTCAAAAACCGAACAAGATTGTCGTCTCTAATCTGTAAACATCAGATCCGAATGTAGAGGCTATTACTGTAAATTTCAGATAGTTTTGTAACTGTTTTTAACATTTTTGTTTGCACTCGAAGAGCAGCTCACCTCCGTCTCGCCTTTATTGAACTCAATCCAGCTGACTACACCGTAATCGCCGAGTACTTCCTTCAGATCTTCACGGCTGGTCTGGTCGCAGGCACCGGTGAAATACATCACCAGACCCCGCTCAAATTCTTGATATTCCGTCTGTAACGAGATCAGACGAGGATAAAATTTTTTAAGTGTCCTGTAAGGACAAAAGGGGTAGTTTCTACTGGAATAAAATGAAGCCAGATGACCATATTGTCTACTGTTCCATAACAAAGGGTACTCATTGATTGCCTATTAAAATTATCAGGCAGACAACTGAGAGTAAATTGCCAAGCTGAAGAGAGATAAAACAGTAACATTTACTCACAGATGACATTGTCTATTTAAAACAAAAGAACAACTAGATCATACATTACAAGACGGACAATAGGTACCTTGACTGCCTATGAACAAGACAAAAGACAAAAACAAACAGATAAACTAAGGGATACTTGGCAGGCTCAAGAGAAAAACAGTAGCCTCAGTGGAATGTAAATGACAATGTTGTCAAGTACGACAAAAGGTAACTCGCATTTACATAACAATGACAACAGAATAACAAAAGGTAGCAGGACCGTGTGTAAGACAATGGGTTGCTTGTTAAGGAGTATTACAAAGGACAACTTACTAGTTGCAAGACAACGATTCAATATTTGACCAAGAATGTTTGAAGTTGGTTCCGATTGTCATCTTCGACAGTTAATAACATATCAATAACTAATTGGATAATCAAAAGTAAAAACAAGACGTCTGTTTTGCCGACTGCCTGACCGGTCATCCACCGATCTTTCCTATCGCCATCTCGGATTAGGGCAGGACAGAGTAAGGTCAAAGGTCACTCAGAAACATACAAGAAATCCACACTATTCATTCAGTGGATTGGCTCCAATTCTTCATCATTGTGACCTTTAACCCCAAGACCCCAAACTTCTCAAAAATAAACACATGCAGTTATACTTGAAAGACGAAAAGATTATCTACAGTGACATCACTCAATATTTCACCATTAATTCAGAGCTCCCACAACCCCCTCCTCCCTTCACACCCACCCCCCCCCCCTCTACACCAAATAAAATCAACTTAATACTCTGCGAGGCTGTTTGTTATAGGTTTGATGAATTGCACAAATTCCCAGAGATCAGCCCTGTCGTATAGTTAGTATTTATTTGATAACTTACGTTCGCTTCAACTGCTTCGTCCTCTATTTGTTGTTTCTTCCTATAAAAAAAATGGAAATGATAAAAAAGTAAGAAATATGATCAAACTATTGGGCGATATGGAATCCTACAAAACTCAAAAGAATCAAACATTTTCAGCAATTTTCTTTAAACATTGTATAATGAAAACAATAATACTTAGAGAACTAAAATTAAAGATTTCCTGCGTGTGTGACAACCGGTTGCTTGTTAAGGAGTATAACAAAAGACAACTTACTAGTCGCAAGACACCAATATTTGACCAAGAATGTTTAATAGTTGGTTTGAATTGTCATCTTCATGACAAACAAGTCAAAAACATCTCAATATCTTATTGGATAATCAAAAGTGAACACAAGACGTCTGTTTTGCCGACTGCCCGACCATACATCCACCAATCTTTCCTATTGCCATCCCGGACTATGGCAGGACAGAGTAAGGGCAAAGGTCACTCAGAAACATACAAGGAATCCACACAATTCATTCAGTGGATTGGCTCCAATTCTTCATCATTGTGACCTTTAACCCCAAGACCCAACTTCTCACAATGGAGGAAGCACAAGCTTATTTCCGATTCTTACAAGGCAGAGAATATATCAAGTTAACGGACTCTGACAGGCTGTCGGGCATAACATATTCATTTGGAGTCTACTGCAAAACCCAGCCCAAAGATGAAACCGCTTCAAACATGATAAACATGCAAGCTGGGATGGGGGCTGGGGGGGTTGTGGTGGTCAAGGGGAGAGGGTGAGGATACCCCCCAGCAGTTCAAAGTACATAAACATGAAAACCATACAGGCTCATGATTGGGCTGGGGAGCATCGTGGAGGTGAGGGTAAGGTGAATACCATGGAGACAAAATTACCTTCAACATGATGAACATGCAGGCTCATATAGCCGGGGCATGGAATGGTGTGGTGGAAATGTCGGGGGAGGGGGGGGGAGGGGGCGGGGGAGGGGAAGATGCTTTTAAATATTACTCACTCTTTCTTATCTTTCTTGCTCTGTTCCTTCTGTGTCTTTCTTTCTTCTGATTTCATTTTGTAATAATCTGATCTGAAAGTTAGAAGGAATGGAAAGCATGCATCTCAATAATGTTTTAATTTCTACCCAAAAAACAATATCAAAGGAACAACTTTGTTCTGGTTTGAATTCTTCAATTTGCGCCATCACTGCTAATAGGCCAAAACTTTGGCAAAAAAAAAAACCAAAAAAAAACAGAACATAATTGTGATAGTGTGATTATTTACTACACAAAAAGGTTGTCTTGACCATCGAGATTGACTGCATTATGAGGCTTTAAGGAAAAGTTTGATAAATGCATAGACTACTTACTTGAAATAACAAACCATTTCTGTGTCTTCATACTTCATCGATTCCACTGCCATAAACTTTTGTGCGTCAGCCTTTGTTTTGTAGGTCGCAAACACAGAGCCCTGTACATGAAAATGATAAATATTTCTAAAATATAAGAGAAAATTTAGTTTACAGGAATATAACATTGATAAAAGAGAAATATATTCCACACAACTACAACTTATTTCAACATATCTGACTTATGTAGAGCAAGGTAATTGGTTGACACCCTTGAGCCAATTTTGAGATAACTTGTTGACCCCTTGGAACTCTGAGTGGTCAAAGGTCACTCAGTAAAATAGAACTCCACATTATTCATTCAGTGGATTGGCTCTAGTATTCATCACAGTGACCTCTGACCCCCAACTATCAACTCATGAACACAGTGACATTTATGTCACAATGTCAAAATGAGAACACACAGGTTGTAATAAAATTATGAATACCACACAAATAAACATTTCAACAATAACTGACAAAATGTCTTGAAATTTGAAGACCATTTTAGCACATCTAACAACTTTGTGTCACTATACTAACATCCTGTCTTTTAAAGTGACCATTCCACTCTTCTGTTGTGAAGGAACCGCGACAGGAGAACACCTTTCTGACTGGCATCCTGTCTGTTGCATTTCTAATGTGAGTTGTGACGACATCAAAAGTATGAATACAATATGGATGAATGTCACCTCGATTGCATTAAGGTTAAGACATATTCGTAAAGCTCAAATGAATAAAGGCAAGATAAGTGTAAAATTTTACTCCTAGTTCCAGCAATACTTAAAGGGCCCCCCTCCCCCCCTGTTAGTTTGGTGTGAGTTTTCAACTCCGATGGGACTTTTTATGGAAGAGTGTATAGGATAACACATATATCTTACCTTGAAATTCCTCTCCTTGTCCCTCCTCATAAAGATGGCTTCTGTGTCTCCGTACTGATCGAAGAATGTTTGAATTTTGTCGATGGTAGCGTCCAAGGGAAATCCTTTCTGTTAGAATTTTTAAAAATAAGACCACATCAAGACAACATCTTCTTTATCTTGACAGCATTTACTTTGTCATGGAATGTTTGTTGTGAAATTTTCTCTTTCCTTTCCGAGTAGAAAGAAATCCCAATTTGCACAAGTTGGGAGACTATGCTGAACATCGGCTTTATATCAAAATACACAAATATTATGATATCTTCTGTCAGCTTGTTCTTTTGATCATCTTGTCCAGTAAGTAACCAAATCTGACTTTTAACCCAGACTTTTAAAAAGCAGTTTAATTACAAGAATGTTAAAAGTAGATTAATTATACATTATCTTGTAAATGTCATCACCTTTCCTTCTACGTCGATCGTTTGGGTAGAGCGATCTGGTAACGTTAAAACTATTACTTTAAACACAGAGCAATGAGACTTGTTGCTCACTAACTAAAGATCAATATACACACAATACTATGAATAGTTACTGTAACCTACACAATACACGACCCTATGAAAGGTAACTTACATAACATACTACCCTTGGATGGCTACTTACATATTAAAGATACACTATCTTGTTACTTACACAATACGTTATGTTTTACTGACACGATACAAACGGGTACATAAATGAATCTTTTACTCACACAATACACTGTCCTAGCCTTCAGTTCTAGCATATTGGAAGCATTCTCTTCTGGCAATGGATTGTCTGGTGACCTTCTGATTTTCTGCTTATCTTCACTGACCTGAAGAAGAAGAAGATTGATCAAAATTGCTTTCCAGTCCAGCACAATCACATAAAGTAAAGCATTTTGTAAGAAAAAGTGTTTGAAGCTCAAAAAATAGATGCGTCTCGTCAAAGGCAACCCTTGACACTCAATCAGTTGTGCCATGGGAAACAAAAGGGCAAGCTACACCTCAACTGTGAAGAAGCGCTTTACATGTGCATGAGTCTAGAAGGCATACTTTAAAACTGATGAAAGCACACGGAATAGTTTAACACCATACACACCAGTGCTGTCTACATGCATATCTAATCTGGGCATCAAAACCAAAGCACAAACCTCCATAAGTCCACTCTTTGACTTCTTCAGGGAGTTAACGATGACATCTGCATCTTTGGACAGCTGTGAGAGGCGGTTGAACTTGAGCATCGTTTCCATGGGGATCCCTGATGGTCAGACATGTCAAGGTTAACTAACTACATGGTAACTTGTTCAGTTGCGTAATAAAAACTTCTACCAGACTCAAAACGATATGCTAATGTTGCAAACATTACCAATTTCAATTAAAATGGAAGGCACATTTTTCTTAAAAGGCTAGAATACGGCCCATTTCCCGTTTGTTGAAAAAAATTGAAAATCGCTCACAACTGACATAGATACTTTCTTGTTTGCAATGCTAATTAACATTCATAGGGCAAGATTAGGTCACGTGCAGAATATTCAGACCATCTACTATATATACAGGTACAGGCTTAAATTGGTTTTAATAAATTCTGTTCAGCTTAACCACAAATTATTATGGATCAAATAAGAAGCAAATTTCTGCTAAGAGCACATAAACTAACAGTAACAGAATTTGTCTAGCATAGGGAACATGGGAAGGGGGTGATACAGAAGGGAAAGATGGGAATGTGATTGAGACTGTATAATAAAACTGGGGGGAGAACAGATCCAAATATTGTTAATATAATTAAATATAATTAAACTTTGCAAGAATCTAGAAAGCAAAAGGATACAGCCATCATCTTCCCTGATCTGTAGTTGTAGGAAGCGATCTCTCCTCAGATTAGAATTGCCAAAATAGTACTGTGAGGGAAACGAAAAAAAACAAGAAACTTTAGAGAATGTTACAATCAAAATATAAGGATTTTATTTCCTCTTTATATTTTGATTATATTGAAATGTCCCTAAAGAATTAGTTACTTAACTAGGTCTGCTTTTCAAGAGTTTTCTAAATATTGAGGTTCACACAACCAGAAAAGGAAGTCAGTGTTTATTCAACAGACAATCTGTAATCATGTTTCCAAATAATACACTATTTTAATATTTTTGATCAGTTTATGTACATGTGAAGAACAGCTACTCCATTTTACCTCACCTTACATGCTCCTGTATATAAACCTATTACATACAATTTTGAAGATAAAAAAATCAAACAGATGTTTGTCCAGCAGACAAGCAAAAATATGTCTTTCTACTTTTTTCAAAATCAACCGTGCTGCACTATATTAACATTTCTATAATAGCCTTTTCTATTAATATTTCTATAACCAATTATTAAAGGTTCTCCATCATACCTCAATTTGTCTTATGATTTTCTTCTCCAAATCTGTCGGTTCTGCATCAGTGCTGTTGTCTGCCATTCTGATGATTGGTGTCTGTTGCTTGTTAGTGATTGGACTCACAACTTTCTGCTGCTTTTAGCTGCTGATTGGAAAGAAAAAGGGACACCGGTTTAGTAGAGTGCCACAACAAAATGTTGTAACTAACTTAGTAACTGAAAAACTACAGGAAATAGGCTAGGCCTCAGACTGGTTGTTACTAGTGCTAATTTATGCATAGGCCTAGGGCCTACTGCATATGAGTACTTTGCCTAAGTTTGGATCAAGCCTATATTTCTGCATTCAAAGCTTAAGTTTTCTTGTAATGGAAGTCTTTTTGAGTTTCAGTTATTTCGCCAAGGCTACCACTTTTACTTAAGGCTAGTAATAGAAATAATACAGAGATGAAGTTAAAATAACCATGCTCATCGTACGTGTATTTATGATTAGGTTAGCCTAACGTTATTGCCACTGAAAGTGTATGCTAGCCTAGGTGCTCATGTCGCTATCTCAAACTATGTACTCTTTCGTAACTTAGGCAAGTCTAATCTAGGCATAAGTTCTAACGTCAGGTAGGTTGAAATGGAACAAGCTAAAACTAACAGCGTCCACATGAAACTGTGTTGGTTAAGATTTCGTCGAGAATAAGAGTTGGTGCGAGATCAACATAGGACTTTTGATGTTTGCCTTCGTAAATCCTTCGAAGGTGCAAGTTGTGCCTCAATGGTGCAATTAATTGCTACACAAAACGCACGTGTTTCGTCAGCGAGGTCTCTATACTATGTCCTCCATATACACGTGATGGTATCGTCCGTTTTTGCTATTAATACTTGAGAATTTGACCATATTTCGTAAGAGTTGATTATTTGACTTTAAAATATTTTTTGGCATGTCCCAAAATTCTTAAAATGGAAATCGTTCCCTCTTTGGGGTATATTACTGGTTGAATGTACTAACAAAAGTGGGTACCTCTGTAAACTGGACCAATTCGTGCAACATGTACGTACATTACAAGATTACATAAATAGCCGGCCTATGCTCTATCATGCTTGATAAGTCTATCCTAACATTACAAATCCTATATCATACATACTAATACTGACGGACTGTATCGGAATCTGAGTAGTTCTTCGACAAGGTGGCAGCAGTCTTGGTTTCCCTAAGCCCACAATCATCCACAAACTCTATCTGGTATTTTGCTTACTTTCCCAAGCTAAATGCAGAGCTTCATATTAGTAAATGTTGGATTTGGGAATAAAGATTGACACTGACTAAGTCAGGCCTGGGCTAGCCTTGGCCTTAAGTTAGATTGCACTATCTTAGTAATGCTAGTACTGTAATAGGCTCCTAGTCCTAGGTCAATGCATTCTTTGGCAAGGAAAAAATACATAAGTAGGCCCTCAGTTATTACTAGAATGTAACATTTGAAGATCATTACAATACTGGATATCTGGTATTTAATTAGAAAAATAGTCAAATTGAATTTTAGTACTGATGAAGACTAGGCTAGACGAATTTATAACACATTACTATATTATTATTAACTGCATCAAATCCGGACAAAGAAGGACCAGCCTAACTTTAGAATCCGTACCATATGAATGGGAAAGCTTACTTCGAATTGGCAGAATAACAACTGTATAATCCGGTTAGGATTAGGAGATAGAAGAACGGGAGGTGGAGATAGGGAGTGATTACATGAATGTGGGAGAGAGATAGTAAGCGGGATATGGATTAACAGAAATAGTCGAATGGTACGGATTCTAAATTAGTACCGAAGGACCATACATCAACAGCCCTTTATATGATTTATGTGGACATCGATCAAGATCAAGATAACGGCCTAGGCCTAATTTGATTTAGTGTTTCTTCGTTGTGAATTGCTAAATTTGCCCTAACAAACCACTAGTGTACACATAAGTATTGGACATGGAAAACAAAAACTGACACTTAACAAGGTTATCTGAAGAACATATTTTATGTTGCAACTAGGCCTAAATCAAGTTACTAAGTGTTGTGTCTATTAGCTAGCATTGTGCTGGTAAGTCACTTAGTTGGTAGGCCCATACCACCTATTCCTATGCCATTCTATGGAATCTATAATACTAGTAGTTAGTACATCTTATATTGCAATTTTATTGACCTCAACACTTTTCTATCTTCAATCAACTCAATTTTGTCTAAATTGTTACTTTAACTGTACTTCTTTTTTCTTTTGGTTGCAGATCTTCCTTCTTTCCTTCCTAGAATCGTCTTTTCATTATGGCAGCAGGGCTTAGCAACCTCTTCAGTCAATTGGGTAAACTCGGCATTGGTTTAGCAGTAGTTGGTGGAGTGGCCAATTCAGCCCTCTATAATGGTAAGGGAATCAAAAAGTCACCCTTTATAAGTTTGTAGTTTCGAGTTATTATGATTATTAATTTTAGGACAGGAATTTGAAGTGTTGAAGAAAAATATTTTGCAAGTCGTGGCGATGCTGCATCACTTCTCCTACTTTGCAGACCTCATAAACTTCACTTTTTCACAGCGACCGATTTGACGATTTCTTAATGCCTACAAAATAATGAAGAAATAATTGTTTTTTTTAACCTTAAAGTTTTACAGAGAGAGTACAATTTAGCTTTGCAACTGGTAACTGTTTGGTTTGCTCACATTATTCGGTACTAATTTAGAATCCCTACCATTCGACTATTTCTGTTAATCCATATCCCGCTTACTATCTCTCTCCCACATCTCCACCTCCCGTTCTTCTATCTCCTAATCCTAACCGGATTATACAGACTTTGTTATTCTGCCGATTCGAAGTAAGCTTTCCCATTCATATGATACGGATTCTTAAGTTAGGCCCATTATTCATGTCGCAAACCACGGGAAGCGAAAACTATATTGCTTCCCAAAACAGTTTCTTGTGTAATAAACAGAGAGAGGGAAAGAGAGAGCTGAATTATCCAGTTCAGAATGTGACTGCACAGTAATTGTTTTTCTATTTAATTTTTAGTTGAACCTGGTCACAGGGCCGTGATCTTCGACAGGTTTGCTGGAGTTAAGGAGTTCGTATCCGGCGAGGGAACACATTTCATGATCCCAGTCATACAAAGACCTATTATCTATGACTGCAGGTCGAAGGCCCGCAATGTCCCAGTCATAACAGGAAGCAAAGGTTAGTAAATACTGTAAACTTGCTAAAACTACAGTAAACAAATAAGATACAATTTGTTATAACTGTTTATACAACACCTAATTGTATTCTGGTCATTTGATTGGTCAATTGCTCATTGATTGCATGCAAAATCCGCTTTATTACACTCTATGAAATAGAACCATGGGTTATACTTTTTTTGATAGCACTTTTTTCAATGGTAAGAGAGCAGAGAATCTTGTCTGTTCAAAACAATCTGTTGAATGAGTGCATTTTACCCATCTTAATATAATATGTTGTATAAAACAAATAATGAATGGTTTCCATTCGTGCAATAGTGCAAATATTTCATTCGTTGAAAGATGTAATTTGTTCCATTCAACGGCGGCTGCGCCTCGTTGAATGGAACATTCCATCTTTCAACTCATGAAATATTTGCACTATTGCACTCATAACCATTCATTATTTGTATAATATACCGTTATAACCGTATATAAAGCAAGGCCATGGGCTTGCTTATTCTCTGCTGTTTATTCTGTTTTTTTTATTTATTACATCGCTGATATATCGCTGGCAGCCATCTTGGGTTACAAAAGGTGGTGCTATCTTAAAATGCATACGTAAACATGTATGAGGATGGATATTACACAATTGATCCCAAACTAAGGCTCAGACGTAAAGTTTCCACATCTGGATCTAAATATAGTTTCCAAGAACTAAAAAAAAAAAAATTGTATTTCCCCTGGAGCTATTTCGAACTAGTCCTCAAGCTATTTCTAACTGCAAAGCTGTCATAAGAACTATCATATTAATCACCTATTCAGAAAGCTCTGTTGTTACAGCTCAAAGTGATAAAATGTCCTATTGTTCTGTATTAAAACATTTTAAAGCAGGTAGCTTTACGAACGATAATTCCGTGGCATTTTCTACATGGAATTGGCTATACTTTGCACAATGTGCTTAATTTGAGGAGTTTCGGAAGATGATTCCTGTACTTCAGTTGTGAATTTTTTGCAGATGTTTTTCGGAATCTTACAATTTTATTGATATAAGGGAAAATCAAAACATTGTTACTGGAAATGTATAGTGCTAGTTTTGGCATCAGCCTGATTTAAAGTTTTCCATTCATAGTTAAACATTTTGGGGGGGGGGGGAGTGTGGGAGGGGGGACAAAAGTGTCAGAATGCCTGACTACTTTCAATCCCTGTTCCAATTTGTTTGCATTGGTTTGTGGCTAAGACCATATTTTGAATGTTAGTAGTAAATACATGTAAAAATGCAAATTGGAAGATTTTGAAATTTTCGTCTTCCCAACTTTTAAAATAAACTTGACTCATTGGGCTAATGTCCTAAATTGTTAGGAGCTTTCAAGCAACAAATTGACATCAAAACTCAGAAAGTTGCTTTTCACGAGAGCATAAACTGTGTTAATTTCTTGAAGAACTTTCACCACTCCCAAAATAATTCAGTATATTTTAAGTTTATCTGCAATCTTGAAACTCTTTGTAATGATGAAAATTTTCAGTTTCTGATGTTTTTAGATGAATGATATTCAACTTGACACTCATTGCAAAACATTATAATTGATGTATTGCATTGCTTGAGAACACATGTTGAAACTAAACCGAATGCAAAACAAAAAGACTAGTTCATATGTTTAGGCTTTGCCTCAAACGAGTAAGAATCATATTCATGTTTAACAGAACAGACTGTTTCAAGCTAAACATTTTCAGTTCTCATATTTTTTCTATAATATCAAAATATCACCGTTGACTAGTCCATTCAACCTATCCTGATGCATATAACGTGTGTTCGTTAAGCCATCGTTAAGAAAGGGTATCATTTCAACAATATTTGAACCTCACTAACATTTTATCTCTCTCTCCCTATCGATAGATTTACAGAATGTGAGTATCACTCTCAGAGTGCTGTTCAGACCAATCCCGAAAGAACTTCCAAAAATCTATGTCAACTTAGGAGAAGATTATGATGAAAGGGTTCTCCCATCCATCACTAACGAAGTCCTTAAGGCTGTGGTGGTAAGCATAATATTTTAAAGGGTGTGAAGACTCGTGCAAAAGAAACGTCTAATGCCGGTAATTTGACCTAGTTTCGAATGAGGTGTAACAGAAGTGTTAAACACCACCATCGATCCCAGAAAATACACACACAGCTTGCTACGGTCGGTAATTAGACACAAGTGTACAGTCAGTACATACAGCTGCGGTCAATACCCACTGCACAGTATACAAACAATACAGCGATGGACATCTCAGGTCCAGCTAAAGATAACAATTATGGTATCGCATTTCATTACTGTCTGCATTTTGTAGCGACACGAACAAAACGTCACTTGCAAGCAACAGAAAGTTAACTTTTTCAGATGGCCGCACGCGGTTTGGGGCGAGTCTTCAAAGCCTTTGAGGGTTTTTCTTTGGGTTCCATTCAACCGCATTCAGATTTCCACCGAGTTTCTCGTGCAGCCCCTCGGCGGAATCTCAACGAAATCAGCATCGATACTCCTTTGTGCAGAGATAAATCGAAGTCGCTCAGAATTGTATTTGAATTTTTTTTAAAGATATTTAACTATCATCTTTCTTTCTTTTCACAGGCCCAGTTTGATGCCGGGGAACTCATCACCCAGAGAGAGATCGTTTCACAGCGGGTCAACGAGGAACTGACGGAGAGAGCCGGTCAGTTTGGACTTATACTGGATGATATCTCTCTGGTATGTATTCGCATTTTTTTTGGAGCAGGATCTTTAAACAAAACGTTTATTGAATAGATCGACATGTTTCTGTTTGCAATATTACCATAGCAACTATATCAGGGGGGCGGATTTAGGATTCTATGAATGCGGGGGTGTGGCCATGAGGTCGTTGCAGGTGACTGTCATGCCGAGGGGGGGGGGGTGTTGCGGTTAAGGGGGTACTTCCTCAAGACAGTGCTGTCTAAGGCATATTTGGATTGTAAATTAGATCTATAGTTAGGTCTTGGTGTAAAATTATGCTAATAACTATAATTACTACTGTTGAATGTCTGTGAGGTTAAAGGAGGGCGGGGATGGGGGGGGGGGGGGTGGATTTTCTACCCAAGCAGGAGTTACTACTCTCACATAGAGCCCTCTCACCCTCCTAAATGAAAGACATAACACCTTGCCTTTTAACATCATGAAATTATTTAAAAATGCCATAATTTCATCAGAATTACATGAACCTGTAAGAAGTGGTTTTCCATATAACAAATGTATGGATTTTTAAACATCTTCATTGGCTTCCTGTTAAGTACCGTATCCAATTCAAAATTATGGTCCTTGCATACATGGCATTTCATTTTATGGCTCCGAAGTACATGATTGATATGATTAAGAAGCAATGTCCTAAACTCAATCTTAGATCCTCCAACAAATGGCCGCTTGATGATGTACCTGTAAGTCCGACAAAGTATCGCGGGGACCAGGGTTTCAGTGAGGCAGCTGCAAAACTGTGGAACTCTGTATCCACAAAACATTAGAGACGCTAACTGCTTAGCTAACTTTCGTGGTAGAGTTAAATCGTATTTATTTCAGATAGTCTGTTTGATTTGGTAATTTGTTCTCGTTTTAAAGCGCTTTCGAGCACGTCTGGACTGATAAGAGTGCTATTTAAATTTGGTTTTGTTATTATTGGTATTATTATGATTGGTATTGTTATTTTTGGTATTATTATAATAGGTAGAATTATTATTGGTTTTATTATTATTATTATTGGTATTGTTATTATTGATATTGTTATAATTGGTATTATTATTATTATTATTATTATTCGTATTATCATTGTTATTATTGGTATTGTTATTATTGGTATTATTATTTTTGGTATTGTTATTTTTGTTATTATTGGTATTATTATTATTGGTTTTATTATTATTATTGTTGGTATTGGTATTGTTACTATTGGTATTGGTATTATTATTATTGGTATTGTTAGTATTGGTATATTATTGGTATTGTTAATATTGGTATGATCACTATTGGTATTGTTATTATTGGTGTTATTATTATTGATATTATTATGATTGGTGTTAATATTATTATTGGTATTATTGGTATTATTAATATTGGTATTTATTATTATTGGTATATATTATTATTGGAATTATTATAATTGGTATTTATTATTATTGGAATTATTATTTTAGTGCAGTATTTCATGTACCCTGAAGGAACACATTGGTGGTACCATATTATCGATATTGCTTTTTGCATGTATGCAGTTGATGTTCAATTTCCTATTTTTTCCCCTTTGCTTTCAAGTAAATAACTGGTTTTGAGAGCTTAAAGGTTGAACACTCCTCTCACTTCTTGTCCATGTTTCAGACTCATTTAACATTTGGAAAAGAATTCACAGAAGCGGTTGAGGCCAAACAGGTCGCCCAGCAAGATGCAGAGAGAGCCAGATATTTGGTAGAAAAGGTAAGAATATTGAGAGGTGCTTTTGACCGTTATTTTACGATCTCTGAAATTTTAAATCGGCTTGCTTAAAGTGACTTTCTTGGCAATTGTTATTACATGTCCCCTTTTTGGTTACGATGCCAAAGAAATACTGTATTTAAGGCCTGTTTGGGTCCAATCGGGCCCTTGTTGGGAACCAAAGTTTGCTTTGGAATGTTTTTGGGGTCAAATCTTTTTGTGTCAACATTGTCACATGAGCCAAGAATATCTGTTTTAAATAGTTTGAAACCTGTGGTTGCATGATTAGTTTTGATGAGTTTAAGGATGAGGTTTGGCTTTGCGTCTTGCTGTGTCAAAGTGCAACAAAACGGGATGAAATTTAATGTGTTTTGCAGACCATTATAAACCACTGCTATCAGTCTTGATCGTGTTTATGTAACAGTCTCAATTTTTGAGAAATAACCCTTTAAACATATGAGCTTCATCAACTAAAAGTAACTGAGCTACATACAGGCATGAGCTTTTTCCGCGAATTCGCGGAATATCTGTGATTTCTTTTCTACCTCGGGACAAAAACTATTATCCTAATACACTGTAGCATACGCAAACTGGAGCCTATACCACAATTTTTGCAAAATTCCATGATTTTTTTTTTACCCCAGGCTCATCCCTGTACATAGTCTAACACACAGACAATTAGGTCAGCTCCTCAGATGCAACACAACATTAAATAGGATAACATAAAAGACTTTTCATGGCCTCAAATGACATGTTTATGAAGTAACACAAGTTGTTCAAGGGCAACTGTTGTTAGAATGTCATGCAAATGTAGCGCGGCTGGTCAAGTGTCGTGCCAGCAACACCGTTGGATAAGGGGAAGATCACCGACAGAGAAAATAAAAAACCGATAAAGTCGTGTAAATTAATCAAATTATAATTGCATTAAATGCTTAAATATAACAAAACAAGAAAATGGTACAACCTCGAAATAACCATCGACCAGCCCGGTAAACGTACTTTTATATTCTTAAAAAAATATTCCAGGTCAAAATTTCGTTTTGATATGTTAAAGAGGAACATATAAGCTAAGCATTCTGGTGAAATTTGCATTCAATTCCTATGTACCAGTTTTGAGATATTGAGACCTGGACTATTCTTTTAAACGTGTTCCAAGAAGAATGAGCATATAACCCCCATCCTCTGTGAACTGCATTGGCTACCGATACAACAACGTATCAATTATAAGATAGCACTGCTCACTTTCAAATCTCTAAATAATATGGCTCCTGTCTACATTTCGGAACTCATCACCAAATATGAACCAAGTCGTAGTTTACGCTCCTCATCACAACTCTTTCTTTGCCCATCCTTCTAACTCCAAGACCAACTTCTACGAAGAGAGATCTTTCACAGCAGCTGCCCCCATGATTTGGAACAGTCTTCCAGGAAATATCCGTTCTTTAACTAATTTTAAAAAGGATTTGAAAACACATATTTTTTTTAAATGTTTAATATGAATGCTTTATACTTTATTGTAAATAATTGCTCTTATGTTTTAATTATTCTTTGTTATTCTTTGTATTGCTATTTTTAGTTACCTGGTGCAATTTTTTGTATTGTTTGATATATATTAGCCTGGTATTTATTTCTGTACAGCGCTTTGAGATTTTATTGGAAAGCGCTTTATAAATAGCACATATTATTATTATTAAATGCAATTTCCCCAGAACACATCTTCCCCAGCACAAGTCCTAACTGATTCTCCCTATTCAAATAAATAACTAGAGAAGATCATGCCGTCCCGACGCACACCCTAAAGCTACCCACCCACACCCACCCACAATAACCCCAGTCCCAGATTGGTCCTACTCTAACATTAACCAACACGCGTTCGTCTGCGGGTGAGAGAGCAATCAATACGCGCAAGTTAACGTAAACCTAGCCAAGGTCTAGTGTTAATTATAAACAGCTTAGGCCAACCCAGTTACACAAGGTTCTCTGTTGGTTGTATGAAGTTAAAATAATCTGTTTTGGTTTAGTTATTAGACTTAATAAACATTAATTAATTAAAAAACGTTAATTAATTCATAAACATTAAATTAATGGATAAACCTTATCTTTGAGGTCTGTACAAAACATCAATTTAGCCTTAAAAGGAGCTTTCCTGAGATTTTATCATATCTTAAAATTTGAATATCTTGAAACCAGAACAGCTGTACAAATATTACTAATATTAAAAAAAAAATTGCCTTTTTTCTTTTGACCATTAAAATTATCAAGACTAAAATTCTACCCAAAATGTAGCCAATTTATACCTTAAAAAATATGCCCAGAGCTATTTTTGATTCCTTGTGGGAGCACATTGACCTATTTTTTGCTGAAATCATTCTACGTTGAGAAACATATTGCGACAGCACAATGCTGTAAGTTCAGTAGGGTCAATGGAAAATTTGAAGTGGTTTGTTTGTGTTAATGCCTCAACAGTTGCTTGAAGGACTTTCAGTTTGGCTTTAAGTTTGATAACTAAAAATAAAAAAAACAAAACAAATTGCAATAACTTGGGAAACTCTCAACTCAAGGAGATTTAACATCTTACCACATCAATTGGTATAATGCCACCAGCACTTTTGATTTTTTTTCTTCTTTTTTCTGCTTGTGATTTTTGAGTATTTTTACTGTGATTGAATGTAATCCATTGATTGCGTCTGAGTTTGTTAAGTACCTCAAAAGCACTTTGAGGGCATTTATCACTCCAAAACGTTTGACATACCTTTTTTCCTACTCTACAGAATGTCTCAGTGAAGTCAATCCGTTTATCCAAATTTATCGTTGTAATAATTGGGAGGTTTTCTATGTATGATTTGTTTGTTTGCAATCAAACGTGTGCTGAGTTTTATTCTCTCTCTTTCCTCTCTCTCTCTCTGTGTTTTGTCGATACACAGGCAGAATATCACAAAACCGCTGCCGTGACGACAGCGGAGGGCGATGCTCAAGCTGCGAAGCTCCTAGCCTCAGCCTTCCAGAAAGCGGGAGACGGTCTGATCGAATTACGAAAGCTGGAAGCTGCGGAGGACATCGCCTTCCAGATGTCCCGCTCCCGAAACGTGTCGTATCTACCTCCGGGCCAGCAAACGCTGCTCAGCTTACCAATGAACTAAAAGGCGAGAAAATGCAGAACGTTTATACGGCGTGCGACATCACGCACGGAAAGCCGCAGAAAGTTTCCAGTGGGTAATTCAGTCGTACCAGGACTCAGGAGGGAATAAAAAATGTATCGAATGTAAGGGTTTGTTTTGGTTCAGTCTTGGCTTTGAAAGGAGTTCTCATCTGTTATACTTTCCCTTTTTGTACACACTCTTGTTTGTATAATGTTTCTAATAACAGAATCATAATGGTTATATTAAATCCATCCTGTATTAAAATTCATGATCACTTTGACTTTTTCTTCAGAAGGGATTTAGATTGTTCAGGTCAACGGTTCCTACCAGTATGTAGAGCTATGACATGCATCATGTTAAAGGGAAAACAAAACCCAATTGAATAGAGAAGTCTGTGATCGACAGACTTCTCCAGCTAAGACAAAACCAAATCTGGCTCTATTTGTGAGATATCCTATTTAAGAGGTCACTTCGGTCTGGGTTATGTCATTGTGTGTGTAAATCTGTGATGTCTTAGTGTCACTAGGGATCTGAAACTCTTTGTTTTCTTTTTGTTTTATCTCTTCATATTTTCAAGGTAGAATGTTAACAGTGTTGACACTGAAACCAATACCCATCATTGGGTCATGTTAAGGCTGGGGTGGGCAACCTACGGCCCGCGGGCCACATGCGGCCCGCCAGTGACTTTTTTTGCGGCCCGTGAGAAGTCTCAAGAAAAATAAAAAAGTCAATCTATTTTATATCATCACAAAAAAACGAGCTAGCTGCTTAGAATTTATCAGCACTAATGATGCTGTCAGGTAGCCCTATTATCCCCATTAATTATCAACTGTACTGTATTGACATTATGTTTTAGTGAATACAGATTAAGTACACACACCTATTGCTTCAAAGTCCTCGGAATCAAAGGTTTGAAATCGACCACAGGTCGTTGGTAAGGTGCGTCCCAGTCAATTTTTCACTCCTTATATCGGGCCAATTCCAGACCTGTCAACCTGTTTGACCCCAAAATAGGGAGAATAACATTTTTCAGGGCCAAAAAGTAGGGAGAACAAGGGGAAAATAGGGAGGTTGGTAATTTTCAACTGAAATGATATAAATACTCCTAAATAAGTATAGTCTACTTATGCAATACAGGGAGAGAATCATCCAATCAGTGTTTCTTGTTGTAGTTTACAGCAGCTGGCTTCGCTTTGTACAGGGTTTCTTTAGTAGGCTTACATTTGAAACAGGGAACAGTGGACTATGGGTACTGTGACTTCATGGCTAGTATGCTAGATAGAGTCCCATCAAGCTTGAGACTTGACCGACTGTCTGTCTTGTTCTTGCGAACTACACTGAATAGCCTTTCCTGTTCAGCGTTACTGTGGGAATTTACTAAGCATAGGACTAATTGTTGGCTATTTTCAGAAATGTCGCAAGTGATGAAACATTAAAAAAACCGGGAGAATAGAATATGAAACCGGGAGGCTGGGAGATAAAGGTAAAAACCGGGAGTCTCCCGGTAAAACCAGGAGAGTTGACGGGTCTGCAATTCATTCAAAAAGGTTGCCCACCCCTGTGTGAAGGGCTTCGATATTTTTTTAGATCCAGCATTAACAATACCCATCTCCATTACAGGAAATAAAAATCAAATCAAACAGGAAATGAAATAAATTTGAAACAAAAGGAAATTAACGACAGACGTAAAGCCCACAAGATGATATGATATTTAAACTTACTCAATTCTTTCGGCCTGGTGTATAAAGGACCATCGAACCTGTAAAAGCTTGAATATATTGAATGGGGTTTTCCTTGGCTGTATTTTGGGGGACATTTGTTGATCGCAGTTGTATCTCTATCACATAAACCAAGAAAGATGATTGGGGTTAGTGTCTTCTATCAAGACAGCGACGAGAACTAGGAATGACACAAAAAGGCAATAAAAAATGCGAGAAAGTAAGTTACACAATGTTGTAGGTTATCAAGTTTGATAGAAAAAAATTATGTGCGAAATTTTCGGACATCTGACATGTTATACTGCTACCCTCAAATAATTTGCACTCGCTGAGAAATGCAAATGCAATATCTACCCCTCTCCCCCCCCCCCCCCACCACCACCACCGCAAGAGTAAGGTTGATTCAATTTTAAATTATAGAGATTATTTCAGCTGACCAAAAGTGCATATTATGTGAAACTCTAGAGCACAAAAGTTTGTGTCCTATGCAGCCTGGCTGCAGGTAAGCTGCATCCCCCTCAGCTTTCTACTTTGACATGGTGACGTAGTTCTAGAAAATAATCACAGAACAAGAATGGTGTTCAAAATGGTGTAAAATACCTAGTACATTAATGTTAAATTTTAAAGAGTGGATATGTTCGCCAGTAAAGTGCCAATATTTTCATTTCAAGTGGGCGTTTAATTTCATGGTTATGATATGTGTGCTGGTACGGTATACACCATCATATTGGAACACCATATTGGTGTCCATTTTATTATTTGTGACATATATATACGTTTGGTCTAAGTTATGAGTATTTCTGACCATTTCTGTCAAACTACATGTTTTTTTTAGTACGGGCATGTTGGGTATAAAGTAACAATATTTGGATTTTTTGATACCATTAAATCATTTTCTGACTCAAATTTACGGTTGTAGACTAGGAACACCGAAAAAAAAGATCTGTCTCGAAGTTTCATTTTGGACTGTGTATCTTGTATCCAAATACCATTCCATGCGACTGAAGCCAAAAAAACCTGTTTGCTGTTTAAATGTATCAAGAAAAAACTTGACACTTCCACATTTGTTGTAAGATTTTTAGGGCTTAAATCATTTCATAGAAGGTAGACAAAGGGTCCTTTGTCACAAATTTTGGCAAAGTTTGTGTTTTTTTAACATCATACGGGGCTTAGGGTTAACAACTTGTAGTTTGCACAGTATAATGGATGCAAAAATGGTTTAATTTATAGCAAGATGACAATCGCAGAGTTTCAAATACCCCGGATAACTTCTTGTTCTTCTTGAAAGAAGGATATGCAAACTTACAGGGGTATAGTGATACCAAAATATGTCATGTACAGAACCAACTTCTGCGGGGAAATGCATGAAATCAGTCTTTAATCATGATAATTCCCCTCTTTGTTATACTTTTTTTATTTCTCAGAAATGTTAAGTTAGGTGCTATAAACTTGTTTCGATGCTGTTCTGTTTACTTTACGTTTACGTTCAGTATTGTTTGATATCCCTCAAAGATGGCACTTGGAAAAAAAAACTAATGTTCATTCATACTTAGTAAAGATTCCTAAATCCTATTGGTCCATTCAGGTCAGCTGACCGTGGTTAATCCTGCGAGTAACGCACGGTAAAATTACGGGGCATCACTTTAATAAATCTTTGGTTATATGTAACCAAAAATGTTTTGTTTTATGAATTTTCCCCCACACAAATGGTAGTGTATGAATGAACGGGGTTAATCAACGGTCTAGCGTGCGTTACTCACATGATTAATGCACTCCGGGTGTTAATGCTATCGCTGGATGCACTCGGGCTCCGTCCTCGTGCATCGCTTGCATTATCCCCCGATCGTGCATTAATCCTGTGAGTAACGCACGCTAGACCGTTGATTAACCCCTTAAAAATCTCCTGTAGAGTTTTGATTCAGTGATGATTCAACATGTTTTATGATAAGGAATTTTACACAGCAGAGTCTTTTGATATAGAACTCCCATAGAAACATCTCACAAAGTTCATTCTATCATCCTTTCGATGGGTGACATTTTGAGAAACCAAGAAAAACTGTATCTATCGTGAAAAAATGAGATCATTAAAGCTGGAAATGAAATGGAAATTTATCTTTTTGTGTTTTGTTCATTTTCTACCTGTTGTCTTTCCTATAAGCAGATTCTTTGGAAACTGATATTGCTAGAAAATGTGTAGAATTATTTATGACATTGTAGTTTCTCTAATCATTTTATTAATTTATACTGAAAGTTAAATTTTTAAATTTAACAATGGTTTTCGTGGCAAGAATATAAACCCAAACTGAAGCTGTTAGTAGGACCTCTACTTTGCCGCTTGTGCCTCCCTCTCCAACTTTTCTCTACGCCTTCAAAACCAAACGCTATTTCAACTTATAACGACCTCCTTGCCAAGGACCACACTGGTAGGCATTGTAGAACGTGCATTACTATTGCGAACTTTAAATTCTGTTCTAATTGAACAATTAAGTCAAATTTTCGATAAAATTTAGATACAAATGTGAAATAGATTGTCAATACTCAAAGAAAAATCGTTTTTAAGATTCAAATGTCGAAGGTTTGCTATAAATTATTTGAATTTCGGGTACAGAAGATCAACATGTATGTCATGATAAAATGTCAAAGTGAAATATTACAAATTTTAATTTGTTATTACAAATCATAAATTTGTAATAACAAATTTATAATTTGTTATCATAACTTTATAATTTGTGCACTTGTCATTTAGCCTTTGAAGACACTTGTCATTTAGCACTTCAAAAGGCACTTGTCATTTAGCCTTTGGAGAAGATCCTGCTAGGATCGAAACGTCAGGCCAACTTACTTTTACACAAATTTATAATTTGTTATAACAAATAAATCATTTTTATAACAAACTAATGGGATTTCCATAGCCCTAATAGGGCTTTCGTAGAAAGACAACATAGGTAGATTATACTAAAATACCGCCGCCTTTCCTTTTTGCACCTTCCGATTACCACTTGTACTAAAACGACTGGCTTGCAAAGACTACATGGCAGACAAGTTGTTTTCATACATTGTTTAGTGTGTATAGTCTCCATTCATCGCACGTACGTTTGTGTAAATACATATGTGTAACTTGTAAGGAAAAATAGGTCCATACTCAACACGGCGCCGCTGTTGCAAGCACGCATTCCGCTATGGCGACAGACTGGCGACGTACGATATTCTCAACGTTTATACTGTTTACTATTAATTGTGGTAAGTGAAACTTCTAATTGAAATCTTAGTTATTACAAGCCGTAAGATCTGTACCTTTTTTTTGGCTTTATTCTTCATAAATCGGGTATTTTCATCAATGAGTCTGACATCAGGTTGTGTTGTGCAATGTTGGGATAATTGTGTACACTAACTTCGATGCCTACCATAGGCTAGTTACGCGTTCTCAGTTACTAACGTCCAAGGCCCATGGCCTTATTTCATAAACTAGTATAATAATCACCCTAGTTTGGCATATTCAACCGTTAGGCGACTGAGAAGATTAATTTAACCTATTTTCCATGAGTCGTCCTTCATAGACTGGTACTATAGTACTTAGCCTAACTTAGGATTTCTTACAGTACTAAATTCTCTATACAGACATGAAGCTGCATCACTAACCACTTGAGTGCTCCTAATGTCACTTAGCCAAAATCACATCGGTATTCACCTTTTGAAATTGTTTGTTGAACAACAGACATCAGATACTTAGGCTTATAACTTAGGCTATATAGACAACTTCCTTTATTATTATATTAGTGTACTCTACAAATATAGTGTAGATTGACACAGAAATTCCAACTCAGTAGAACATAGCCGAACCGAGCCTAGTGATCATGTGCTTCTTTTAGGAACCTCTCAGTCTATAGGCTGTGCCTGTGAGTCCTTACGACAGCCTAACAGTAAAGTCAAACACATGAAGAGGTTTGCCTGGATTCGCATTTAAGTTCACCGTAGTGTTGCTTTGAGCTAAAAAGAGTACTTTTCATTCACAATCTTTGATCTCACTATACCCTACTTCAGCAGTTCTCAAACTTAAAGGCCCATGGCCCATCCCCCAGAATCAATTCTCAGTATGCATTAAACCTGGCTGACAAAAATGCACTTTTATAATCGATCTCCATTGACAAGCTCCAAAAACCCTTTTCTGATGTTTAGAAAAAGTCCTGCGTCCCACTGAAAAGTTGTGTGTTGTGGCCTATACTTTGAAGACTGGACCTAGGCCCTAGGTAGATCTATGATACTTAAGAACAAAGTATTAACATTTCACCTTGCTGAATGTGTTGTTTAAGCTAAACAAGGAACTTCTTGAACCAGTTACTAAGTAGTATTAATTTTTGTTATTATTATACTTTTTTGTAAATATATCTAAACCCTTGTTATATCTGCACCCTTATCTGTGATCTCTCTTCTTTTGTCATGGCTATTTTATCCCCCTTTGGGAGAGAAATAAAAATTTGTACAATCCATTTGAAGTAATCACTGGATTGACACCCATTAATTGTTAACTTGTTTTGTTAATCCCACAAAATAGTTCAGACTACTATAACAACCATACAATTAAGAAAAAGGCAATAAAACAAGGAATTTTGGCAGAGGCCACCATTCACAATGGCAATTGCTTTTAACTGTGTTATGAGTGAAAAGGTCAAAAGAGGTCATGATGTGAATGGTACATTATTCTAGTGATATCCCAAAAAAATTGATAGATAAATAAGAGGTTTCAACGGTACTACTTTACTCAAATGTTGCCAAAAATTTCTCAAGATTTGTACTCAAATAACAATAATTTAAGATGAATTTGATTGTGGATGTGTAATCAATGTTTGATAAAAATGAGATACAAGTAATGCCAACTGGTTGTAGGTATGAGAAGCATCCTTCCGTATTGCCAATAGGATTAAAGCGTCCACACCATTAACATGGGAAGCACTTTTTTTGCCTTCTGGGTGAATATTTTTTTCACGGTTCCGAATTTGTTTTCTTAATGATGCTCTCTAGGTTACATTGAGTAGCTTCTGAGCCGTTTAGAAGCATTGCTATGATTTAATTTTGGTGGAAAATGAATTATGCAAGTCTAATATATGCAAACAACAATGTGCATGCATTACATACATTTTAAAATATATTTGGTATGTGGGATATGTTGGGGCGCCTGAGGTGATTGTGTTCAAGGTAAACAATTTGAGTCTACTATTTAACGTTAAAAGAAGCCAGTTAGTCCTGTCAACAAGTATTGCTAGCAATTTGTGAAGAACAACATCTTTTGTTATGTAATTTTACACAAAAACTTGCCATTTAAACATGGTCAGTGCGCACTAGTACAGAATGGCCACGTTGATTGTAAATAAAGTAAGATTTCAATACTGGAAATCCTTAAAAATTGTGGTCGAATGACCGATAAACTTTGTAAGAGAAATGATGGAAGTGACATATTATTCTGATTTCATTTCGAGAATGCCTTAGTGTATACATCCATAATGGAGACTTTTAACTATCCGTTGTGTAAAGTTTCAAACTCAATGTGAAAGCATAATCCCACCAAGGAATCGTTATTTTGTGACGGATCAGCCTATTTAACCAATTTCTCAACTGCTTGGTGTTTGAAACTGTTACAAACTAGGCTAAAAATGGTGATACACTTGGTTTGTAAACTTGATTTATAAAGTACATTATAAGCTTTGCATACATTATGCAGGCAAAGTCTCATTCTGGGTAAAAGGATCTGATTAACTTACTTTTGCAGTCAGAGATGTGTTTTTGAAATATATTAGGTCATAGGTTATACCCCATGTTGTACTAATTATTTTCTCCAGGTACCAGTGTAAAAACAAATGAAATTGACCCAATTATTTATATATAGAGCACCTGTATGATGTATTATATAGGACTGAGTGTGTAAAACTTGTTTTGGATTCTTGCCAAGGTTTTTGCCTAGCAAAACAGTTGTTAATTGGCATTGTGAATTTGTGTAGACCTAACACTATGTACTGTATGTGAAGGCTACTTACTGTACACTTCATGATGTACTTACGTGTGGTTAGGCTTCCCAATCAGAAAGCACGTCCCTGGTAACGGACCATGTTGGATACGACAGTTCAAATGGTAAACGGTTCGGAATAACGGTCGTTAACTGTTTAGTGAACGAAAACGGGCAACACTAGTGCCTTTTCCGACACACACACAAATACTGTAGGCTTTCCACTGTGAAACCCATCTGAATGGAATCTGTTACTATTATATATATATATAAATACATTTTAAAAAATTGTTCCAACTAACCCAACCCTCCCCAAATCAGATGAGATACACTATAGTATAAGACAATAATTTAAATAACTTCCAGGAACCTTTGCTTGAAAGAGTCTTGATGTGCTAGACTAGGTAGTTCAGCCAATTTGATTGATGTGCCTACAGGGATCATATTGAATGAGCGATTTTCTCAATATGTCAAAGTGGTACATACAGTAGAAATATAATCATAGCTATGAGTGGTCTTTGAACAGTAGCAATACTTACTTTGTAAAAAATGTTTACAGTATCAATTTTTTGAAATCAATTTTCATTATGTGTAAACTTACAGTAACCTGGTATTGCCATCTCAGTGTTATCATTGTGTACATATATTATTTTGTTAACATATTTATCACAAAAAACAGAGAAGAAGAGGGAAAAAGATGGATTCCATTTTATAAAATTGCTGCAGATTTAAAGATATCATGTGCCAACTGTATTTTCTCAAAATTTTCCACCAAGTTTGTAATATGAATGTTGCAAGATTGTTACATAAAAAACCTTCAACAAAGGATTGAAAGTCCAAGTCAGACTTATTAACTTGCGCTCCTGCCGTTTTTCCCGACATTTTCTTTCGAAATTTTGTTAGTTCTTCAGCAGGTGACAGGTGTTATTATAGCTCAAATGTAGAAGTCTCATGTACTGTATGTTAAAAAAATAGGTTTCCTCGGACAGTTGTTGGATTCAGGCATCTCCTCGTTTTATATTTAGACCCTGTCAAACACATACCGTAGTACGTGGGCGTGCTTCTGACATTGCATTATCTCGCGCAAACCATTCTATGAAGGTTGGAACGTGTGTTCATGGTTAGGAAAGTGTAAATGTTACTGGTCTGAAATTTAGCGTTGATCGTCAAACAAAGTGTTCAAATTGCTGTCACACAGGGACGGCTTGATTGTTTCACTGTCACTTGGTACATTAAAGCAATCTTGTAATTTTTTTAAGTCTCATTAATTTGGTGCAAAAGTTGTGTATACACATACCTGTCCTGGATAGTACGGTATTTGAAAACAGACGCCACACAGTTTTGTCAAAGGTCTTCATGTAATCAGGAGATTCACTTATAATCTTACTGTAGCCTTCACTTTAATAATTTAATAATTTAACAGGTTATTGCATCGCAAAAAGGCAATAACAATGCAAAGTTGCATGTATGCTGTTTATAACACAGGAACCATAGTCATATATAAGGGTGAAAACCAAATTTGAGCACTGGATCATTGCCCGCTGCCCGCATGCCTGAAATATTGTACTTTTGGCTGTTAACTCAAAAACTACATCATTGTTAAAATAGTTTGCAGATCCAGCTTGTTGAGTACAAGACCCCTTTTGAAATAAGTGGAGGTCAAAGGTTATTAGCCGTCTCCATTTAAATAAAATGTCTGAAAATCTTGTAAACAAGATCAAGAAGTACATCTTTCTTGAACTTCGTACTGAGTATTTAGATCCAGCTTGGTGAATGCAAGAAACCTATTGAAATTGGTAGAGGTCAACAGGTGTTAAAATCTGAACCCTTTTAGCAAGATAACTCCAAAACTAAAGCTAAAATTAATCTGCAAATTTTCCAATGCTTCGAGTTTCTTTTGGTCAAATTCAGTTGTTAAGTTTTTTGAAGGAACACTATAGGTCTTCAACAAATCATACAGTCATCCAGGAAATGAAGTCTTGCTTAAACACACTTAGGGGCCCTCATCATTTTTCACCCTCTGAGCTTTAAGTGGTCAACAGGTTATCTCAAGTGGCCTCAAAATTGGCTCAAGGGATCGATAGGTTATCTTCAAATGGACTCAAAATTGGCCGTTTTCTCTACATATGATTTATATACTATATGCCTGTTGCTTTGGCATTTAAGTTATGCAAATATTTCACAGTGTATAAACAATGTCATGTAGAGCTCTCGGTCATCAATGACAAAAGAGATGGTAGCAAGGTGGCCGAGCTGACTTGCTAGCTCCAAATTGCTAACTGAAAATGTCCTCTTATGTAATAATAATAATAATAATTGAGACTTATATAACGCCAAATCAGTAGACAAAAGTCACTGCTCAAGGCGCTTTACAAAGAAAGCATATTAATTTACAAAAGAACAAGTGAAAAGATGGGTCTTAAGTAGACTTTTGAATGTAGAAAGTTTAGAGCATGTTCGAATGTGATCTGGTAACTTGTTCCAGAGATAAAGAGCCAGAGTATTCAAAGCTTCTGTAACCATTTGTACACATCTACTGTATGTGTCTGTATTTCACATTGGAAGACGTTCTTACTGGAATATAAAACAATTTGGGAAATTCTATACTGCAAAAATCCTTGACAGTGGATTACAAATAAAGAGCTGAAAATCTCTGATCTTCTCAGGTTCTCACTTAATTCTTGGACAAGTCTAACTCACTTGCCCATATATACATTAGTCAGATGTAGGTATCTGGAATTTTGAGCAGATTGTATGGCAAGGAATCACAAAGCTAAATTGGCTTCTGGTTCTCTATGCCACAAAGTGCTTTCGTTGCAAAATTTTGATCATGTACCAGGTCGAAGGTCAAAGTAGTTTGCATATATGCATGTATGTGATTGGCCATTTCTCATCAGAATTTGATGTCTAGACCATGTATACATACAGTATTACATACATGCATACATACTGTACATATACAGTACCTCTACGTGATTTGTACACTCTGTGTAGCAACCTAGGCCTTTTCTTGTGTAGCAGATTGCTGACACATATCAAGTGAAGTGTGGTTTTCAACACCTCCCTGCTGAGAGGGAGGGTCAGACCACTGGCAGGGTTTGTCAAAGGGAATAATGAGCCTATGGTGAACAGTTTTTAGCTCTAGTGTATATTTTATTGGAACATCGTCATATTGAGATTTACACTTACTTTGGTTCTACAATTTATACTATTACATATATACCTGACCGTTACATCATGCAAAGTTGGTCCATATTCTACACAAATTAAGCAAAGCATATATATCGATATATGGCAGGGCATTTTTTCACACATTGTCTCAAGATATAGAACAAAAACTTAGAAATCTTCAACGGCAGGTCGTTTGGTTCCATTTCATTCCATTTATCCCAATTGATCAGTCAGGCCTTACTGACATACCTTGTCCTGGGGAAGGAGTGTAACTTTCTTTCTTTCACTAAAGACAGAAATTTGTATATTTTACTTTAAAACAAGCAGGATGCCTACCACTGACTTAATATTAGATCTAATAGACTCTCAATTGCTCTGGTAGTTGATGTTACCAGTAACTTTCCATCTTTTACATCCTTCCTATGGTTCAATTGGAAATTGCTGGGGCTTTTCAGTATTAATCATGGGCCGTAGACCTTAACCATTTTGTTGAGTGGGCGGGCATGCCATGCATGAGACCTGGTTTCAAGCTGAAGGTTAGTAAGCTGGAGGATGAACTTACTTCACGTCGCATATTTACCGTATGTGTACGGTGCGTGCAGTCTGCATCGTTCAAAGGGTTAGTTTCTTTCATCGTTCGTCATTTGAAGAGCTGTTGGAAAGAGGTTTCACATGAGAGACAAAAATTCTTCGGACACCCTAGAAACCAAAACCCCTCCTTGCACAGAATGAGTACCGTATGGATGTGGTAGTACTGAACGTCATTTGTGAAAGTTTTTGCTCTTGTTTTAAAATATTTTTACGGTAAACTAATTAAATTCTTAAAGGTAAACCGGCTGTTGTTATCACCTTCGTTGTAGCAGATCTCTGTGTGTATGTATATATATTGTAGCTTCATTTATCTTCTTCCTATACCCTGAATAGGTTGGGTATCATTACTGTCACCCCTTGTGACAGAAAAGATTGATGGATACTGTTAACACTGCACCCACAAAAAAAAAAATTAAAGCAAAAAACTAAGAATTGAAAGGTGCCTGTTTTCTCTTTGTGCGGAAATTTGATTTTGATATTTCCTCTCATAAAAGGTTGTGCATATTTGATGATTTGACCAGATTGTGTAAAATTCTTGAGGGCTTAATTATTGTAGTACCTTAATTGGCAAAACAAAGTGTTATGGCTATATCCTACATGTTACTGGCTGTAGAGAATAAATTTGCCCTTTGGTGTTCAAAGATGTCTGTTTTCAGTCATATAGATATAGATATGTATGTATATATGTATATATATATATATATATGTATATGTTAAGTAACGATAAATATGGCAGCTTTAATAGTTGTGCAATTAGTACACATTTCTAGTGCATGCACTTGACGAGTATATCCTGTGTCTTCACAAATAAAATTCCTAAACAGGATTGCCCCGAATCTCTTATAAATTTAATATTAAACCATAAATTACAAAGACATTTGCCTCTTTTTGCAAATTTTCCAATTCCAGAGTTCCTTACCTCACCATAATAATGATTGCCTTCATCGTCGGTCGGTGCAATCGCAAAATTATTAGTTCCAAATTTGATTTTTTTTTTTTTTTTTTTAAATTTATTTTGGGTTGAAACTCTACTGCATTAAGTTACTGTTTTAGAAGTATACGCACTGTGGTCTTCCAACCACAGATGATATATAACTACAGTATCAAGTTCACTGTACAATCAATATTACAAACCGATATTTAAACCTGACATACATGTACAAGTTAATAACGTGTGATAAGCACACACGATTGGCTGGGTGATTGTACAGTCCAGCAGACCCTTAACCACTTTGCAAAGATCTAACACTGCACAGCAGGTTATGACACTATGCCTGATAACTACTGACATTGCTACTGCTTGTCACGGTACACGGCAATCACGTCTTTGTCTTTGACATCTCGAACCGTGCCGGTACTCACCACCGTTGGATTCTTCCATTTCTCCATCGTCAGAGGAAGTAATATTTATCCCTCATGATCTAGTCAGATGGCGAGCAGATCTCTTGTGTTTTTTTCATATTTATTATTATCATCATCACTATTTTTTTTTGGCCATTGTTAATGAGTAGATGGCCATATGTACTGCAGGGCAGTGGTTATCATAACTGGACGATACGGACGATTATTCCTGTCAGGTTCTACAGGCTATCTAAACGGAAACGTGACCATATTCATGGAGAGTTGTCACTGGTAGGTAGCAATTTGATGAATTAATCGTAGAACACGCATCTAGTGGATGGAAATCGGCAGGAAATGCCCAGTCCGAGAGGAAACCAGTACTACCGTCCATTCACTGGATGGATATGATGATATAATGGAAGTTACAGATCTCTCTGGCCATCTACAGATTCCACACTAATAAGACTACACTGTCTACACTGAGTGGTAGTGTACACTGTGGTACTCTTCTCATAGTATGTGGCAGAAGTATTCATATTTGGGTGAGGTAGTTTATGAAGAAAAATGAAGAATGAAAAGTCGTTTATATTGTTAAGTTTAGTACCGAATCTATAAACTCAGCTGTGTTGAATCAAGTGTTTCCTTTGAGTGTTAAATTTTTTAATTTATAACAGGCAACTTAGTTACCTCATATACATATATATACATATATATGCATTATCCTCTAATGGTATACTCAAAGCCTTTAAACAGGGGGTGGGGCTACCATCAAACAGGTTCAAGCCTTTAAACAGGGGGTGGGGCTACCATCCTCCATCCAGGCCCTGACTCCCCCCCCCTTCCTCTTTTGGCCATTGATAATTTGCAGAAAATTGCAACCAATTGCCCCTGCAAGTCGAATTGTATTACACGGCGTCCCTCAACGTGTATTCAGTATGTGAAGTCTAAGCAAGCAATCAATGCATAGATTAGGAACAAGTTTTAAAAATTCATTTCCGGATCATTTTGCCAATTATGATTACATTTTGGCAAATTGGAAATTGTCAGAATTGTCAGGAGTTTTCCATCATAACCGGAAGAAAGTATAAAAAGCTTACAGTTATAACAGACAGCATTCATAAGATATGACAGATGGCAATAAAATATTTACCAAAACCAATTTTTTTGGCAAAAGTCTGAGTACTTCCTAAAAACAAATGGACCTCCACAAGTTTGAAACCTGATGTAAACATTTGTTCAAGGTATCAAACAGTTGGTAAACAGTTGGTAAACTGGTAACCAACAAAGGCAACTCTGTAAATAGTGGGTTCAACATGTTCAGACAACAAGGTACACCACAGTCCTCGCCAGAAGCCCTCGGATTAAAACAAATTTAATCCGCTGGTTTCGTTTCTTTTGTCCAAAAGAGATTTGCAAACCACCAAGCTCTCCACCACTGATGTACCTCTCTGTTCCTCTCAACAGTAAGTAAGTGACATACACCCACCCACCCATGAGGGAAGTTGTTTTGTCACGCCATCTCACCAGTAACACCTGCCCTATTTTGCATACATACATGTACAATATCTGAACTTGTGAAAGACTTCTCGGTGTTCAAGAAACGAGAACCGGTTGGGACTTTCTTAGCACTTGTATTCACAAGGAGTTTGTTATAAGAGCTTTGTACCCTAGATAATCCAACTGTCTGTCTGTCTGTTGGTCTGACTGTTCTACTGCCTCGAGCATGTCATGTCTCCTCAGGTGTTTCACCTGAAATGAAAATAATGAGTATACAAATAAGGCTCCATCTTACTGCTCCAATATCTATTTTTAACAACCATTGTGACTGAGATTTTTGTTGCAAGAATAAGAACGTTTGGTGTCTCACAAGGCTGTAACCTTCCCCTCCCCCCTCCCCCTTTTTCTTCCAGTTAACATGTTAATTCTGACAACTATTTTTGGATAAGTTCCTTTCTCAATGTACTTATTACTTTTGTTATTTGTTTATCACCTACGTATGCAACATACAGTATTTTTGGTTGAATGGCCCAAATTATGGGGGGGGGGGGGGAATGAAATAGATTATAAAAAAACTAGAAATTTGTGGGACACAAAATGTTCTGTAAATTGCATTAGACAGTAAGACAGTTATTGTTTCGTGAAGTAGAAGTGCTCAGCCAAATGTTTGCCAACCTTTACAGTAAGTCGAATTAATAACGGTTACTGTACATAATTTCATTCTTTCCAATTTGGTCAGTCATCCAAATTAAAGTCACGCACAAACCAGATTGAAAATACACCAAGATGAGATCAAACACTGTAATCCCCGACAAATCATCAAGTTATCAATATTTTAAAATTTCAATTTCATTTTTCCAAATGTGTGTGGTCATGAGAACTGAAACTGCTCATAATGTATTCCTGGTAATACAACAACATAAACATGTTTGGGTACAATGATGAGTCACTGTGAGTCATTTTCCATCTGAAGTGGTTCCAGCAATAAGGCTATATATATATATATATATATCTATATATATAGATATATATAACAGAATAGGACTTTCAACTTAAAAAAAAAAATGGCTTAAAAACACTTCATGTTCTTGATATAAAATTTGAAGTCTTTTTTTCACAAAAACAAAAAATGTTGAGAACAGTTTTTAATTAAGAGATAGGAAACAGGAAACATGGATTGGTTACTGTTAAGTGTTAACCTTTGCTCTTTTGTTAGGGTGGTGGGGAGGGGGGGGGGAGAGGGGAAGAGAAGTATTTTTTACTTTGCTTTACATAGAAAATTGTAAGATAGCAAGCAAACAGCTATACAATTCCCCCCCCCCCCCCTAACCCTGTTTTCATCATCAACAATCCACAGGTATTGTAGCATATATCCATGGGCACAAGTATTAGAGGCATGTTGCAACGAATTCTCAATTTCAAAATTAAATTCAAGCAGGTTTTTGCAATATTATTATTTTGATATTTTCTTTTTGCCACTACTCTGGTTTTTTCATTTTATCGTATACTTTATAACAAAGAAAATGGCAGAAGAAATATCAGTAAATAGCACACATTCATCAGTATCAGACATATATATATATTGTGAATTTGGTGCGTATTACGCGGTTAACAGGACTCTAGAATATAAGAACAGTACTCTGCTTGTTTGTATTCATTGAATGTTGTACTTATTTGATTAAATTTGTATTCTCACTTGTAACTGGCAGATTTTTGAGATGGCGTGAGTTTCTCTATTATTTCTCGTCTCAATCCTATCTACTTTTAATCACTAACTGGGAGGTGGGGGAGGGGGGGATGTCTGCAAGGTTTTAAATGTTTACTAGGCCATACGGTCACAGTAGGGTGAACTGTGTTCCCACGTCCCTGTATAGCCAGCCACACTTTATACTGTTACAATTATTGACTGCCCTTGTGGTCTTTAAATAGGCACAAAGAAACTTGCCTGTGTTTATCGGTAATTTTTTTTTTCATTTAATTGTTCCGACGATGCGATTCGAAGGATCTCATGGCATACTGGCACAAAGGAGATCTCTTCTTTTGTCGCCTTCACCTCCCTTTTAATTGCGATAATGGAAGGGAGGGGAGAATAAATTTCTGATATTGGCAGGAAGACAATGACCGAGGGTTTAATGTACCAAAAGTGGAAATGACAGGCGAAGGTCACTGACACTCACTCGCCAGGCCAGATTCATAATCGGGGAGAATAGGATTAGCCTTATTACTGGGGGTGTGAGTTTGGTCATGGAGAAGGTATCAAAAGGGGAGAAAGAAAAAAGAAACCTTGATGAAATGGGATTATAGATTTATTTTAGGTCCATGAGATATTGAAAACCCAAAGTTCTGTCCATTATACACAGTAACAACTGACAAGGCTACAGCATTGGACGAAGATGTCAACAAAGGATTATGCGGGGACCTAGTGCGGTGACCGGTTCATTGTGTTTGCCCATTTCAGGTGATGAACTATTGTTCTCCCCCCCTTCCCCCCAACGGAAAGAGAGGAACAGTTACTTAAAGACAAGCTGGTATCGTTTAATGAAATACATAAGGACCCTGCATTGAGACATAACACTGTCTTTACGGCTTTGTTTAAATCTTCCGGCTTGTCCGGGGCACATCTTGTAAAGCCGTTCTCACGTTATTGGAGGGTTGGAGGGGGGGGGCGAGGTGACACCTGTTGTCAACCCAGAGATTGTTCCAAGTCGGGAGGCAGGTTTTACTCATTATTATTCATTACCTTTGTGCTCAAAATTTAAGCCTCGTCGTACTACTACCGTAGGTGGATGTGGGCAGTACTCAAAAAGTAACAAACAGTTTGATTTTCTAAATTTGTAAACAGAGGTTGAAAATTATAACAACTTATGGAAGGTTTTGGTTAAATCAAAAAAGGTTCAAACAGTAGAAATGCATGAGAACAGTCACATGACTTAATTGACCTGGTATAATTTCGGATGCCAAGCACTTCGCTTATCAACAAAGAACAAAACACTTGCTACAGCGTCATATTGCATTATCATTAGTTTGTGTAGCAGGGCCAGTCTGGCTGTGTGTTACAAGTATCTGGCATATCTGTGTGTTGTATATATACGCAGGGAATTATTTAAGCGTTCATACATGGCAGTATTTGAAGTGTTTGAATTTTGGTCTCTTATAAAATATGACTGTACACGGTTCCTGCGTAAAAGAGAAAAAAAAAGAAAAGAAAAAATAACTGCTACTGTATTCATCTTTGCCCTTTTTACAGCAAATTTTAATCATTGCATCGCATTTTTGCGATGCTGTACTTTCTAGTTTAATAATAACCTGCCACAGGTAAAAGTAGACAGAATACTCCCTGATGAGTTTCTGAACTAATTTGAATTAATTGGCTCTGTGTGTTGTTTGGAGTGAAAAACTGTGTGCCTTATGCAAGAGTTCAAGTACATCAGGAGGGTAACTTTTGCTGGTATCTTTTGGTCGTAAGCCTTTCGCTGGTGCAAAATGGCGGGCTTGTAGTGTGAGCACAAAAAACCATGGGTCTGAGTACATAAATACGAGGAACAAAGTATATTAGTATATATTTGTATATTAGTATGGACTTTAGTGTTATAATTCTGCTAGGTGGATATCAAAGCTTTCCATCATTTCAAAGGAATTCCATCACGAATGCCCAATCCTTCTAGGGCATTTAATGTACGGCAAGCAAATCTTTTTGTGTCGATATGCACGAAGGGCTTATTTTGTAACAGAGAGGAACCTAATATCAAAGGGGGACAAGATGAAATTGATGTTCGCTTTGGGATAGTTTGTGTTTTGGGGTCGGCATGTGTGATGGTATGTAATTCAACATAACAGCCTGCAATACAGTGTACACTAAGAACTTTCTGATCTATTATTTGCCTTTTTAAAGTATTTAATGTGACACGTCTGGGCAATTTGGATGATTTCGATGCACTGTGTCACACACCCGATCAATTTTGTACCCGTCCCGGTTCTAGCACTGATATACCATGTAGGTCATATCAATCATAATGAACCTTGCATGACACAAGCCAACCCCCTATACTGTTCCTACCCCTCCCCTCCGCAGGCAAACCATGCCTTTATTGTTAAAAGGCAAATTATGGCTGAATTACCAGAATCAACGCATTCAGTAACAATGTCTCGTAAAATAGACTTATGGTAGCCCAACCCCTCCCCCTCCCCTTGTCACTAAGGTTGTCTTCATCTTAAATTCTAAATAAAAACACATATAATCACCGATTATAATATTTCAATTTTTACAAGAAAAATGTGAAAACTGAATTGTGTTGGTCAATAAATAATAGCATCGTGGGTTTATGAGTTTGGTTTTTGTTTGTGTATATGTTTATGTTTGTTGTTTATATTTTCCCTGCCAGTTTTTATTTCGTTTTTTCCAGTTACTGTAATCTGTTCCAAGCCATCTCCCCTCTTTTTTTTTGAAAGACATTTCTGTACGATTAAGTCCGTCATTTGTCTGTCAAATCTTAAGACTTTCCAGTCGTAACATTATTGCAATAACAGTTTTTATACTGTGCACCGCCCGAATATGAAAAATTATCGATGCCGTTCATTAATCTTGTCACCTTGTTTAGTCTATGTTACTAATTACATCCCTAATTTAGACAGCATTGTTCAATTATCGATCGGGCAATGCAAAGATCGTATTGATTTTGTGTTAGCTCAGTAGCAGTTCCCATTCAACACTCTGTTTGAAGTCGGTACTGACATCATCGAGGGGTTGAAACTTCACAGGCCTGACTACATAATAATCATTTCCATTAGTAGTAGTAGGAACTACCTTGCCTGCCTGCTTTCATTTTACTCAGAAACTGCTATCATAATTGGCTTGAGTGCTGAGAGAAGCAATATTGATTTATGGGCTTGACTCTTTCCACTCGCTCTGGCTGCAGATTTAAGCAAAAAGCTGCTCTCTGCTTAGAGAGACCTTCCATCTGGATAGGATTATCAGAATTAATAGATCTATTTTGTAAGTGCTGTAAAATGTCCAAGTAGCCGCTGTCTCAAACTGCATTTGGGGGTTGGGGGGTGGGGGTTTTGGGACCGGTCTGCTAATATGGTGAGGGGGAAAGCACAGGCTACAGTAGCTGTGATAAATAGAAATTGGGAGAAAGCCCTGTATTGGTCGTGTTGACATAGAGATGATGTTTTAGTACATGTATGCTAAAACATGTGAATGCAAAACAAGGCAGCAAAATAAAAATACAAAATGCCTAGAAAAACTAACCTTCATCGAATGGGACAAAGAGAGGAAACGTAAAGAGTGTATTCGTGTGTACAGTATTATAAAGCAAGTGCGCAGCTTGTACTGATCAGACTGGATGGTGTGCTTATAGCTAGAAAATGTGCTAGATAGAATAGGTGCGCATTTTTATTGGGATTTATTACCTGCTGCTATATAGTTGTTAATATTATGTTTAGTGAGATGTTGTTTTATTGTAAGTACTAATTGGTGAAGTTTGGCAATGGAGCGGGTATAGGAATGGGTGGGAAAGAGGGGGGATCGGGGGGGGGGGGGATGGGAGGGAGGAAGGTGTAAGGAGAGAATGAGAGGAGGCAGAGCAGGACTACTTGATGTACACTATACTGTACTGCATCAGGAACTTGAGGGATTAAGTGTTTGCCAGTGTCTGCTTTTAGTCAAGTCAAACCGTAATTAGTGATTTGTTTTATAGAACAAAGGGATTTTGTCTCTTCTTGATTTGCTTCCATAATTAACGGTTTCTGATTAGTCTCAATTTGCAGACATAGATAGTGCACACGATTGTCACCGACGACACAAGACTGGAATTTTTTTGGTATCCGTACGACATCTTGAATGGCGTCCTTGTTGGGTTTTTTATCTCCTACGTATTGCTGAAGTTAAAAACTTTAATCAGAATCGGTTTTCTTGCGAGGAGCGAAACATTCCCTGTGTACTATACGATGACTATCCTAGAACATCGGTCTATCATATATCGTGATATATAAGTCACTAGCCACACTCGACGTGGTACGTACAGTAGGCTATACTACTGTCATCAAGAAATAAAATTGATCCAAAACCAGGCTGTCGAAGACATGGATCTCGACTTCCGATCTGACAGTCGTTGTTTCTGTTTAATTACTCAAGTGCTGTTTGCCTTGCAAGGTCACTGGGTGTTCGTTTCCTGTGATTGATTCCATTGGGTCAGTTTATTCGGTTATGTACGTTGGTAGTTGGTTTCCTGCCAGTTCACCTATGCGGTATCAGTGATCAGTCCCCCCCCCCCCTGACTCGATCGAGTCTACAGCCACGAATCAAGTCCTTTGGTTCTGCCTATATATATACAGCTGAAGGATTTGCGTTACCGTACAGTAGGTATTGCCGAGGTATAAATGTACACAGATCTCTCTATCATTCCCATTAGCAATACTACAGCCCGGAGCCAAAGGTTGCGGTTGTTGTGTGAAAACATTATCTGTCTGATCCGGTCGGTTCACAACTATGCCAGGTCGTGGCGATCATCACCAGATGGTGACGTGAACTACTGTAACCTGGATTTCGTCATTTAACGAACTTATTTTGTCATAACACCAGTCTTTTATGCTATCAAATACTTATAGTAAACATGTATATCTATTCACAATGTACAGTTCATGGTATATATATTTTGCCTTACTCGAACATACGGAACAGCAGACTTTTGTTCCTAACCTACATATATATTATTTTTTTATGTTTTTCTTTCATACTGGCTGTTTTGAAAACATAGAGGAATCATATTAGCCCTGACAAATCCGAAACCATTTTTTTTATGAGGTCGGCTATGCAAATATTATTAACATCTAATTCAGCACCTCTTTGAGTTTTCAATGCTATATATCCCATGTGACTAAAATCCCATTTGACGAACATCCCATCAACAAATTTTGTTTTAGCGTTTGATCTTAGAACCCAAGTTTATTTACAGTTCATATCAATTTCCATATATTAAATTGATTCCCATTTTATACTTCCATTTTACATTGAAATGAAAGTAAACAAAGGAAATCGCTTCTCACTTTGCATCTCTGACGAAAAGTGTCTGTATCACGGTGACGAAATTTTGGGGATCGAATCAAGTTCATTATAATTAATTAATTAATAATATAATTAATCACTTAATACACTTCATTGGCAGAAACAAAGAGAATTTATGATGTAGGAGGGTGGGTGGGTGTCTTTAAAGCAGTTTGATCAACATACATATAGATACATAGATTCATACACACACGCACATGTATGTACGTACAAGTTGCATACATGTTCATACTCACACACACTGATGAAATTACACAAGATGGACGTAAGGACTCCTATAATAAGCTCAAATCGTCAGGATTATTACTCCCGACAAGAAATATTGCACACAGCTCTCAGTGGATCCTTTGCTCTGTGATGTTCATAACAGATATTGTTTTTATTCTCTGGAGAGTTTATGCGTGTGTGTGTGTGTTGTTTCTTTTCTTATTTTGTGTGTGTGTGTTTGTTTTTACCTTTCTAAGGACCATATTTATTATTCTGAATGCATAGTGTGACAGGCTAGTTATTCACCGACCTGTACATAATATAACTAGCTTTGACCAGTCAGTGAATTACATTCTCGTCAGTAGATGGGTGCAGTTATTTGTGATGTTATATTTCCAAACTGTTTCACGGTGCATATGTACGTAGCCACCTGCCGCCTTCAGAGCGTTTCGACAAGAATCACTGTCATATCACTCAAGGCTCGTGCACAGACATGATATTATCAAAAAAGGAATTATATTTCTGTATTCCATAATTGTCATTAGTGTTTGCAAAAACACTGTTTATCTCCTACCTCTCCTCTTCCCCTGTTGGTTTCTTTCTTTCTTCTCTCCATCCCTTGCCTACTAATCCCCTTACATCCATCTATTTGTGTTCACCATGCTCATTAACCTGTCTGTATTCTGTGCGTGTTTTGTCCTTTTTTTACTGTTACTTGTCATTTAGCCTTTGAAGAAGATCCTGCTAGGATTGAAACGTCAGGCCAACTTACTTTTACGCAACACATAAGTGACATGAAGTGCAGTCAAGACATTACTTTAATTTCCTTCGCTCCTCGCTTACCTGTCTCCTCACAACCTCATGCCTACCATGTCCTGAGTAAACTGGTAACCATTATAGCACCTCCAATGACCTCCCTTCATCATACGATGTACAACCCAAAGTGTTAAGCTTGTAGCAATATACCGCCACAACCAGAATTGCTGTGCAGCTTTGTCTTGTCGACATCCTGTGGCTCTCTGGATCTTTGATGGGAATTACATTTTTCTTTTTTGGTGTGACCATACAGGAAACAAATGGTTTGTGATTAAAATCCCATAGGAAAGAAATACAATATTCAAGTGGTCAGACAACGATCGGGGTCTGTACCCGAAAAGTAGAAAGTACAGTAGCACAAGGAAGCTGCTGCCTGTAGGTCAACCAAATATTTAAGCTCTAGTTTACCTGCTCTAGTTTACCTGCGGAAAACCGGTCTCATTATTTGATTACGATGCCGAAGGCACGAAACCTTTCCCTTCCCCCCGCCCCACCCCATGCTCACCCCCCTCTTTTCTTTTCCCTTCTCACTAATTCTGGATCAGTTTACTGGCCATCTGTGGCCAAGGTCAAAATAAATACTACAGTAAAATGTCTAGTTTGACTCTATATCCACAACATCTCTTGGTCAAGACAGATTAATAGGGTGTTGACATTGAAAGAGTGCAAGAAAGGGTGCTTGATGCAAAACTTTTCGCACCTCCTCAACTTTAGAAAAAACATTTATATTTACAGTTCAGGCGTAAACAGTGAGGATTTTCATTGAAACTTGTTGTTTTTTTTTCTTTCTATGGTTTCCTTTGTCCTTGGGAGGAAAAAAAATCACTGATATTTGGGCAAGATTATTTTCTCCATGTTTTTTAACCCTGGAAAGCCCTGTAAGGGTATATAACCTTAACATCTTTTGTTGTGGGTAAATCTATTTTAAAACCAACATAGACATGTCTGTTCTTTTAGTTTGCTTTTAGTATTTCACTGTATGCTGCGGACTTAAATTGCCAAATTTCACTCAACAATGTAAAGCTCTTTTGCTATCGCAGGTGCACACAAAGTACACAGTTTATTCTAGAGATAAACTTCAAGTGGTGGGTATCATTTCCATAACTCCGGAGAGGTCAAATGTTTGACATCTTGGTGTCCCTGAATACACTTTTGTTAGTCCCCCCCCCCCTCCCATCACCAAAGTCTCATAAAGACATGTCTTGTTGCTATAGAAAGTCTCATAAACAGATTAGTTTATACTTATAAAATGGATGATATTTAAAAAAAAAATTATTTTAAGTTTTTATGAAAGGCTAAAAATGGAACTATGTTTGTGATTGATCAAAGAGACAAGGAAGTATTGTCACCCAGTTGAATCTAACACTTGCGTTTTTCGATGAAAAGGTTGATAAAATCCATCTCCTTTCTATACGATAAATGCAACAGAAATGATTTTGAAAAAGGCTCTAATATCCTTCGACATTATGTGGGAGATTGGTTCAAGAAGATCGCCAGATAAAAAGAGGAGAGATTATAGGTTTTGTGACTCTGCTTGACAATGTTTACAGGAATTCTTCAGATTGGAGCAATTCATAGGTTTTTGCATTCCAGGGAGATACATAATTTGCAGAATTTGCTACACAAGGGTATCATAACAGCTACTTCATATATATATATATATATATATATATATATATATATATATACTCATAATATGTACCTTAGGTCGACAGTTTATGCTAAAAAAGTGTACCTTACGTCGACAGTGTACCTTAGGTCGACATTTCAGTGTCGACCTATTGTTTTCACTACCATTTTAAGAAACTTTTTTTGTCGCAAATAGCTTTATAATGTTCTCCGTCCTCTAAAACGTTCATTTACAAGGTTTGGTTAGGGTCGGTTCAGGGTTAGGG
>JAIPMN010002117.1:0-16828 GCA_020650975.1 Apostichopus californicus | reverse complement strand
GGGGGGGCTATACATCAGAGGGGCACTTTCTCATTCCACAACCACCACTCGTTATGCTATAAACCGATACACACCAGCCATATCACTTAAATATGTATGATGTGTTAGAATGCTATCAATATATTATTATGGTGCACGTGAATAATTAAAGTAAAATATTAAAATTAACAAAAGACAGTTCTTCATCAAAGGGGCACATTGCCAGTAGGGCACATTAGCTATTTTGGAAAAAGTGGGGGCGGTTCCCCCAGTGCCCCCCCCCCCTCCCCCGGCTCCTACCCCCTGTCGATATGTAACAGTTTTGTAGCTGACTTTGAAAGATGAGATATAATATGAAGCAACACAATCGTCTATGATCCAAAATGTTACATTTCTGATTAAGCCATTCAGTTATGTTTGGCATAACTTGAACATTATACGATTGGAAAAGAAATTTCTTCGTAATACTTGAAATTATCCGGCAAAGTTAGATGCGTTTATCTCTTTTTAAAGGATTGCTGTGCCATGATTGGTCCTTACTTATCAAAATAGTCTTTCCCGGTAGATAAAACAATACTACAAATATTACACTTCGCGTTGAGTCTTTCAGTTAGTCCACATATTCTGAAACTATTCATGATTGAAAAACAGTTTTTTCTACTTGGCATTATAATTTTTTTTTCTACCGGTGAAAGACGAGGGTCTCATATCTTTTCTGGTACTTTTTATTATGACTATAAGTGTCATATTTGTGATTGTGTTGGATAGTTACTTAGCGCCACCAAATAATCTGTTTACGATATAGTTACATATATGTTAATTTATGCATACCTTAATTTGAATGGTATGGTATGTGTTATGTAACATCTACCAAGGTTTCTTGGAGAACACTTTCTTGATAATAAATCACAATACATTAAGTTAATCGTTTAGACAGACCTATTGCGTTAGTGTTGTCAATTAAGTTTCCTATAAGTTTGTTAGGTTGTACCGGGACCGACACAACACTTTTAGGCCCTTAAATTCCTGAATAACTCGACCTGTTTTAATTTGAAAATATAATGCGTGTTTAAAAGGTTTTTTGATCAAAGTATGTAGTAAATTTTAGATCCTCCTGCAAGCAGGAACTCGCGAAGAAGCCTCATTGGCTTATTAAAGCCGCAAGCTGACCGAAGTCCGTCTCTTAGATTCATATTTTACGTCCATGATGATGAATTGTCAATCATGTCCACAAGTCTGTAACTGGACGACATACATTAAATCTTGGAGTGACTCGAAACGGGACCTTATGATTGAAACTGTACCGGCGTGAACCACTGAGCTCACACACCACTGTTCGGATGATGACGTACACTCCAAGTTAGGATGATTTCGAATTTGAAATAGCGGTAAAATGTTACTGACTGGTTTTGGTCTAGAAAGAATTTTTATTTTAATTTATAAATACGTGAAAGCTATTTAGGCCCTTCAAATACCTCCATATGTCGAATAATTTAAATAATAAAAAGTAAAAATCAACAGCTTCTTGCGTGATCAGTTGCGCATATGCCCGTGTCCTTTTCGTTATCGTCGTCTGATAGTGGCCGTTGCATGCAATATTCTGCTACTAATGGCTGCTAGCTTCCGACCGTCTCTCAAGTTTTATAGTTTTGGTCTATATCTGGCTATTGTTAACATTCTTCGCAGATGTCATTAACTTTAAGTCTTCCTTTCTTATTCTGTGAACGGGAAAAATTTCAGTTTCCAAACCACAAAGAGTTATCGATACTGTTAAGGTAATATCCACGCTATAAGCCAGTATCAGGAGCTTAAGGAAAGTGGTAAGATGCTTCGACAGATATGAGGCCTAAATTTAGCCTATTATTAGGCTAGGTTAAGCTTAAAAGTAAAAGAAATGTAACGTAAGAGTACTAAGACTAACGCTAGGATGTAGTACTAGTTCACCGTAACAGCTAGCCTAACGTTAAGCCAAGTTAGCATTGTTTTAGACTACCACTTGCAAGATGTATTAAAACCGACATTTTCATGGCTATATTGTATCGGTGGGGTTTACATAAGCTTATTTGTAAAATAATGGACTAACATTTAGGCTAGCCTAGGTCTTCACTAAGGAGTGGACCATATCATAATCTATTTGGCCTTAGGCCTAGTAGTAGCATTCCAGAGATTTATGCTTATTTTAATGCTGAATGACCTGATAACTGGATTAGCTAGGCTAGCCTAGATGGAAACAAAGTACTTTGTTCCTTCCTTTCTTGAAGGTTGCCTCAATAACATGTAGGCCCAGGTTCAAAATATTCACAACCTATAACAACGCTTACACTATATTACATGTATCATATCACACTTTCATACACAAGTTTACATAGGCTATTCCAATGTCCTACTCCTAGAATTGTCCAGTTTGCTTTAACTTAGGGGTAAATGTAAGCTTCATTAGGCGTATGTTTAATTTGAACCATTAATTATATATTTCTTCTTGTTTGTACAATCTTTACAGGTTTGCCTCAGGCCCTGATGATAAAAGTCGTTTCACATGAATAAATCACAAGGAAGGTTTCTCTGTAAACCAGCAATTTTGAAAAGCTAGAATGATTTGGGGTAAGTATAGTTGAATTCGTTAGATTAACAAGGCATAATTGAAATGAAAAAGTAGATATCCAGATTCCAGTTTTGGTAAGTTCCTAATCAAACCCAAACCAAAGCAACCAGAGAAAATTCATTGGGGGGTTGGGGAAGGGGGGGGGGGGCGGATGGAAGATAGCCTTGGACAGGAGAATTGATTTGAAGAAAGACTAAACAGTTTTAATTGCTCAACTGTTAAAGTATTTTTTGTTTTGATCTTTTGCTTGGTGTGTCAGTATTCAAATTCAGCTCAATTCAAGCCCTTGAAGCATAGATTGAAGATTAAATTCTTGGACTTTCTTTATGAAATAGATGGAGTATTCATAAAAGATATGTAAGTTGGGTAACCGATGATATTTAATTTCTTCCGCAGGTATGACTTTAGAACCTGGACAGGCACAAACAGAAGTCATAGTTGGCGAGATTCAGCTCTCCATGGCAACTATGGAAAGCAGAGGATGTTTAGGTATAGAAACTCTTTTCAAATTAGAGCAAAAAAACCGAAGAAGCCATGATTGCCATCTATGTATAGTTATAAAATCATCATTCCTCCATAGCATTTGAACTAAGACACAAGTTTTGTCCTGTGCTTAAACAGTTTTTCAATTTGCTCCACACTTGGTTCTCACAAGATTTTCATCTTTCATAATGAAAAACAAACTATTATACAATACTTCTAGTGATCAACGTATAGTACTATTGCCATGCTACTACTAATGATTGTGGTATCGATGGTAAGTACTAAAAACACATAGCTCTGTGGAACTACTGTAGGTAGGATCAATGACAGCACCATAGTTGCAACTCTTAATTAACGTGGTACCAGGGGGACAGTGTGAAATTAACAAATGGGTACCCGGGAGCAGATTTTTTGTAATGCTCCCCTCACTTATCTCAAACAGTGGTAATGCACTCATGTTTAACTTTACTTCGCCCTTCACTTACCTGTGAACTCACAGCAAGTGCAGTCTTGCTGTACAGTCTCAATAGAGAATTGGTAAGCTTTCACTGAACGCAGTCGGCCCTCCAGCTAGAATATATCCATATGGAGCATTGGGTCATGCGTCATGACTGTAGGTACAGTAATTGCTAAAATGGCAATTAAAGTTTAATTTGCTCATTTTTTTTGGGCCAAAAAATGTCTGTTAAAATGGTAGTGACATTAATGTCTTTTATTTTATTGTTTGTTCCCCAGGTGCCAAGAGTGATAGCTTTTCTCATGTGGTGATGAGGACTAGCACAGCAGAATACCTTCTTTGCACTCTGGTCAGTGGTGTCACTTATCAACAGAATCTAGACCTGAAACTCATGCCGAATGACAAGGTCACCTTCTCAGTCCAAGGAACAAGTAAGACGATATAAAGAATACAGTTGGAAATATTGTCAGTTAATCCTTTTGGCCTGGATGCCTCAGGGACAGATAATGTTACAATTAAAATATGATGCACTGTTACTTGAAAACCCCATCTCAATGTCTTGTTGCTAATTTCAGAAAATGACTTTTCAGAAAATAACATATTGAATGTAACCGTCTTTACCTGATAAACGCTTCCTTACTACAAGAAGTGGATTACAGTAGGTGCCAACCGATGTCATAATGGTAGATGATTTTTTGTAGAACAAATTTTTTTTTACTATTTCTTCATTTTAAATATTTTATACAAATTTCATCAATATTTATGCTAACTTGATACACTTAAAAAGTTTTGCAATTTTCAACACCCCCAGAATTTAGAACAGTTCTGATTGATCTCTGGCTTGCCTTTCTTTTTTCAGATGTGGTTTATCTTACTGGTTATTCCTACATGCCATCTGAAGTCATGATGGATGAGGCTGAGGCAGGTGTCCAAGCTGATGACTGGATAGAAGAAGCTAACCTCGGTAGGTAGCGCCTCGATGCCCGATAAAGGATGATTAATAAATGTGATAGCAGGGTTTTTGTTAAGAAATGTAGTAGGTGGATCAAGTTGAAAAGTAGGCGGGACTGTCTGTACGCCGGCATGGGGGAGGGGTCTAAGGGGAGGGGTTGCCCCGAAAAATTGCCGGAAAATTGCAATTTAAAAAGTCTCTAGATGCAAAATGGTGCAATATACAGCTGTTTGGTCAATGATATTGCCCCCTCCCAATCACCCCTTTCTTCTGTCCTATTTTTCTTTTTTTTTGACCTGGTTGTGGGTATTTATTCCTCTCGATTTTTTTCGTCTTTTTTTTTTTTTTTTTTTTTTTTTTTACTGAGCGTCGCAAAGTAGCCGGGTCATGTACGTGCAGTAGGCGGGTCCCGGCTACTAACGAAAAACCCTGGATAGTGCCGTCAACTTCAAAAACTTATTTTCTTATCCCGTCAATTGAAGTAAACCTGTTCCTTATACCCTGTCTTTGTAGAAGTCAACACATTTCTTGTTCTCATTGTTTTTTTGTTTTTTTACTTATGGTGAGTTCTTAAGCGATACATCTCCTGAATTTGTGTCTAGCGAAGAAAACTAGTTCTGGTAAAAACATTTTATATTTGAACACATTTCATTAGAACTATGATTTTGATCAATTTGTTATACTATTCAATGCTGCAATAGCTCCACAATGATGTAGGCTATTTAGCTTCACAATCTAAGTAAAAAATTTCAACGACTCTAAAAGTATTGGCAATGTCTCAGAATTTTCAAAATTTTCTTTGGATTTGGACAATTTGTTACCCAAATGACAACAAAGTGGAATCAAACTTGTAGAAGTCATTAATTATTTGCCCATTGCTCTTCATTTGATGAAAATATATTCAGGAGGGAATGCATTAGTTTGATCAAAATTTGCAATCTTATGCCCAGTAATAATAATATTACATAATTTTTATATAGCGCCAAACAAACTATGAAATAATTCTCGTAGCGCTTAACATAATAATAACAATTATAACATATATGCTTTGGTGAAAAGATACGTTTTGAGTGCTGATTTGAAACCGTTCACAGTATTGCACAGTTTTACATGTTCTGGAAGTGAGTTCCACATGCACGGTGCACTGGATGCGAACGTTCTCAAGCCGTAAGTCTGTGTTTTTACTCTAGGGATGAGTAACATCAGTGATGAATTACACAGACAATTACACAGACTAAAGTGTAAATCGTAATCTTTAAAAGTTTAAAGTAAGGCTTTGCAAACATTTAAAGTGACTGGACTCTTTCCAAATTTTGCTTAGAAGATGCATCTGTACCACAAGATGATTCGGGTGATTTCTCAGGGATGGATGCCTCGTATTTCCCAGCTATGAATCAAGAAGATCATCATCCTCATGAAAGAGAAGGTGAGAACAGCTCTTGATGATAAGATATCAAATATGTGTAAAAGTAAGAGTGGCCTGACATTTCGATCCTAGCAGGATCTTCTTCAGAGGCTGAATGACAAGTAACAGTAACAGAAGGGACAAAAACACGCACAGAATACAGACAGGTTAATGAGCAGGGTGAACACAAAAGAGATTGATGTGAGAGGATTAGTAGACACAGGATTAAGAGAAGAAAGAAACATACAGGGGGAAGAGAAAGGGAGAGGAGGTAACTGTAGAAGAAGAAGATTAAGGGATGAAGGTAGGGAATAAACTGCAGAAGGACAAAGATAGAAAAGTGTGTAGAAAAGAGCTGGGAGGGGGAGAAGCAGAAGAAGGGTTAGTCATGTCCTTCCTGAATGTTTAGCCCATGAGGTTGAATGGTGCGAAGGCGTTGCATCCACAGCCTCTCTCTGCTGATTCGTACTAGGTCAGGACGGCTAGCTTAGGATTCAGTCCCCTTTAGGGACATGTCATTGATGGTATGGTTGGGAAGGTTAAAGTTGTTCTCCAACCGGGGTCTCAATTTTCATGTTGTTCACTGTGAACCGCTTCTTGAGGTTGGTTTTGGTTTTACCAACATACTGGATGCTGCAAACTCTACAAGAGATCAGATAGATGACATTAGAGGTTGTCCAAGTGATGTGACCCTTGGTCTTGTGTGTGAGTTGCATGCTGTGGCTGGTTATGGAATTTGATTCAACAATGTGGTGGCTGCAGACGATGCATCTCAAAGTACGATCACATTTGAAAGTACCATGCTGAATGGGTGTAGGGTTAAAAGTTAGAGGTGGAACAGCAACATGCACAAGAAGGTCCCGTAGTTTGCGTGGAATTCTGTAGGCAATGATGGGTTTTGATGGGCAACCTGAAAATAACTGTACACTTAACAGAAATTGTAAAAATGGGTGCATATCTGGTGGTGATATTGGAGTTGTCTGTATTTCTTTTGGTAGACGAGGAGAAATATTCTGTTGAATATTCGGAAGACCGAGACCAATACCAGCCGGAAACAAATGAAAGAGTGCAAACATCAGATAGTTCAGGAAACATGATGGATCCATCATTAACCTCTGAATCTAAGCAAACTGCTCAGGAACCTATTGATAATACTGGTAAGGATAAATAATAAGTAGTAATAAATTAATAAACTGGAAACCTGAAAGAGAGTGTAGCTGAAACTTTAATCATATGTTAGTTTGCTGAAAAGTACAAATATTGCTGTGATGAAATCAACGTAGGTTGTTTAAGAGTACAAAGGGTAGCCATAGTAACCACAAAGTAGGTTGCTGAAGAATACAAATATAGCCATAGTAACCACAAAGTAGGTTGCTAAGGAGTACAAATATAGCCATTGTAACCACAAAGTAGGTTGCTAAGGAGTACAAATATAGCCATAATAACGACAAAGTAGGTTGCTGAAGAATACAAATATAGCCATAGTAACCACAAAGTAGGTTGCTGAAGAATACAAATATAGCCATAGTAACCACAAAGTAGGTTGCTAAGGAGTACAAATGTGGCCATTATAACCATGAAGTAGGTTGCTGAAGAATACAAATATAGCCATAGTAACCACAAAGTAGGTTGCTGAAGAGTACAAATATAGCCATAGTAACCACAAAGTAGGTTGCTAAGGAGTACAAATATAGCCATTGTAACCACAAAGTAGGTTGCTGAAGAATACAAATATAGCCATAGTAACCACAAAGTAGGTTGCTAAGGAGTACAAATGTAGCCATAGTAACCACAAAATAGGTTGCTGAATTGTACAAATGTAGCCATAATAACGACAAAGTAGATTGCTGAAAAGTACAAATATACCATAGTAACAACAGAGTAGGTTGCTGAATAGTACAAATATAGCCATAATAATGACAAAGTAGGTTGCTAAGGAGTTCAAATATAGCCATCTTAACCACAAAGTAGGTTGAAGAATACAAATATAGCCATCTTAACCACAAAGTAGGTTAAAGAATACAAATATAGCCATAGTACCACAAAGTAGGTTGTTTTAGAGTACAAATTAGCTATGCTGACCTCAGAGGTTTCATACTGAAGAGTACAAAGCCCTCTTTCCACCCAAAAACCTGTTGTACTTTTGGGTCTTTATGGTACTCTGTCTTTGAAAAGACTCAACAGGAAATGTAATGTGAGGTAACTTGCAAATATTCAAATATAGCAAGCCATTCATTTGGAATATATGAATTTCAATTGCAGGTGTAGAATTGGTTGATGTTAAAGAGGAAATCCACACAATTGCAGACACAACAGAAGATGAACCAACACAACAGACAGGAAGAGAGGACAGAGGTCAAACAATAAATCTACCTTCAACATCTACAGGTAATTAATTTATTTCATAGGGTTATGAAATGCAAAACTAGCATATTGAGTCTGATAAGCTTTAAACAAATAATTTAATTTTGATGATATGTTGTAGACTATTTAAAATACACTGCCATCTGTCCAGGTTATATTTCCGGACGACTTTGAATGTTTGAGACAGGACTCTTTCTGAATATCTGAGGCTCATCAAATAAAGTGGCTGGACCACTTAGTCTAACACACAGTCTCAATAGGAAAATTAACATACTTTTATGGCCTCAAGTAAACATTTTACAGGGTTTTACAAATTTCTCGTCAAGAGACGAATGTGTGTTAAATGAATATTCATGGAGTGCTTTGTTGTATATGTGAAGTTAGCAAAACATATACATTGGTTGTGTCATTAGAATTTATTATATATTATAAATTCTAATAAAACAAAGGAGTAACATTATTTTTATTTAGGCATTCACCGAGGAGCTGGACATCATAAATGTAGCATTAAAGAATCATTCCAGATATGAACCATATTTTTAAAGTGTCTATCTGAAAACCAGGATTAGCTATTGATACATTACTAGCATTGAAAATGAATATTTGGACTATGAAAAATCAAGACTAATATTTAGCCTTTAAGTCATCCTCTAAAATGAAGGAGGGATGCACTGTCTCTGAAGCTTAATATCATGTTTCAAAGACACCCTAGAGAAGTCATAAGTCATACTTAGCCTTTAAGTCATTCTCTTAAATGAAGGAGAGAAGCTCTGAATCTTTATGTCATGTTACAGAGACACCCTAGAGAAGTCAAAGTAAAGAGAGTGTCGGCTGGCTTGTGAAGCCCTGTTTTTTGTGCTGTAGTAGATTATAGCCAGGCCCTGCTAATAAGGGTAGTAAGAATACAATGAGTTTGTGCAGAATGTCTTTTGTAGCCTGTATGTGTTATATGATTCAAATACGATGGGAAAGCCAGGGTTGGGACAGGTGTTGGTGGTTCAGAGTTTGGTGAAGGCAACAGCTAAATCAGAAACTAGATTGCGTTGCCACTCTTGCACTGCCTAATGGGTGACAGAGGTTGTAAGTGTACCTAGCCCAACGGTACAGTCTAAACTACCATGTGGCTCTGGACATTCCAACTATGACCACATGCTATGTATGCCGTTCCTTCGGCAAGATGGTTCCTAACATGTGTGGCCAGATATATATATATGTCACACTCTACTCAAATCAGTCAGTCCTCTTTCTATCAATTGGAAGGACGAAACACATGTTGTAAACGTACAGTCATTCGGTTCCGTAAACTGTAGTGGGTGGTCAGCTTAGCAGCGCATCTGCCTAGCAACGAGGCACATGATGTCTGTCTGGCCGGCCGTACTGAACTCTTGCACCCAGTCTGTGTGCTGCAACACAACACTGCAGGATGTATACGTGACCCAAAGTGGAAACCCGAGATTAAAATAGGAAATGAAAGATCATAAAGTTCTATGTGTCATTCATCTGTTTAATGTTGAAATATTATTCTATCATTAGTAGGAACTGTAAATTCCAACTCCTCATACTTATGGATATGTCATATCTTTCCATTGTTCCAAGCTACTGTCCCTCTGGTCATATCATTAGGGTTTTGAAAGGTTTCTCACATGGTGTGCTTTGCCCACCTGTGTTATGCTGTGTCCTGAGGTACAGCTACATGTTGCAAACACTGGGGATAATTTGAATGGTCCTGCAGGTGTCTGAGATGTTTTGCCAAACCTACACATCGCATCCTACAGTCCAAGGGACAAGCAGACCAATAAATTCCATAAAAATAGGCCCTGCACAGCTTACCGTGTGACCCCGCTCTCAGTACACTTGGGATGGTGCCTTATGATTTAGTAAGAGTTAGTAACAATTATTAATAGTGGTTACATTACCTTATTATATTGTGACTTTTGATGTGTTAAACTCCTGACATTTTATCACAACAGTTGCTCATGTTATTCACAGCTCTTGGCCCATGACAATCTTTTTTTAAGACTACGCAAGACTAACAACATTATCGGAAGCAGAATAAACCCATGTTTGGTCACATTTTTTGGGGGATGAACTGAGGACTTGACATTACACTTCAGAATATGTGCATCATGTGCATGATAAAATTTGTGGCCCATGCAATGACTACGGCCTGGCAAAAACTGTATGTTCACCCACAGATCATCCCTCAATCTAGACACTTGAAAAAAAAATCTCAAAACGGACATTTTATATGTCCTATTTTCAGGGCATAATATATCCAGTGTTGCATCATGTCCCAAGATGCTATACATATGGTCTCAAGTGGCTAAACAAGTTTAAAGATGCATAGAAGTTGTTTTTTTTTACTCAGGAACTATGGTATTCAAAGAAAGACACAATTCAGAGGCTTTGAAAATGCTACACAAAATGTGAACATTAAAATGTATTCCCTGATTGTGTGTCATTTCTGACATATCCATAACTATTGACAGCTGCAGTCGAGTAACCTACGCTCTCAAATTTTTTCCCTCCCTGTAAACCATGTACACATTTTTTGGAGACTGTTATTTGTCTGGCCCATTGCTCCAACCAAGTTTTTCCTCTAGCCAGCTTATCCATTACTGATCACTGCTGCAATCTAGTATTAAACCTACCCTTGGAATTTTTTTTTTTTTTTTTTTCTGTAAAAAAAATTTTCTGTAAAAAAAAAGTATTTTTCTGTTAAAAATTTTTTTTTTTTTCTTTTTCTGTAACGGTATATAAATTTGTTGAGATTTTGACTCAGTCTGGCCCTATCACTCCAACCAACGTTTTCCTCTGGCCTGTATAGGGAATTAATGGAGAAAACCCTGTTCGAAATACTCTTAACTAAACCACACCATGTGAACTCAGCTAAGCACCCTTCATGTTGTCTGCAAAACTTACAAAAGACAAAAAATGGTCAGTCTTATCCTTCATATCTTTTGTCAAGTAATATAATTGCACTTAAGCTATCCTCTCCTCCTCCTCCTCCTCCTCCTCCTCCTCCTCCTCCTCCTCCTCCTCCTCCTCCTCCTCCTCCTCCTCCTCCTCCTCCTCCTCTTCCTCTTCCTCTTCCTCTTCCTCTTCCTCTTCCTCTTCCTCTTCCTCCTCCTCCCTCCTCCTCCCCCCTCCTCCTCCCCTCCTCCTCCTCCTCTCCTCCTCTACCTCCCCTCCCCTACTCCCCAACCCTTTAAGTACAGTACCATACATTATCTGTTTGGTGGAAATTTGTTTCATAAGAAATTGACGGTTAAGTTACACCCTCTCAACACCATCAATCCAAACAAAGAGTCTGATAATATCCTGACACTAATCCTGGAGATCAAGCTGCACCTGTAGCATCTTTCATATTTTAACCCAAACCACGACTCTTGTCCTATATCCCTAGCGTACATACTACACACTGGCAAATCATCAAATAAGTCCACTCACCCAATTTTTTTTTCTCATTGTTTTTTGTAGGACACCCCGTGGAAACAAACATTGAGTCATCAACACCATTCCAATTCTATGACACCCACCCTGATCTAAGAGTCAGAAATACTGTCAGAGGAGAAGGAGGAGGAGGTGGTGGGGGGTTTATTCAAAGAGGTTCAAAATCACAACAGACACAATTCAGACCAACTGTCGTCCCTTCGTCTGTTAACTACTCACTCATCCCCTACTCTAAGAATTATCATCCTCAAAGCACATCCGGTACGGAAATGACAAACGTGAAGACCTTGTATCACACGTCTAACCGGAAAACTCATTGGGATTTGCCCGTGGGGAGATCTGCCGAAATTGGCTTTAGGAGGGGTAGTAAGATTAGAACTGGTGCGAAGAAGAGATCTCTGGATCCAAATGAAAACTTCAAATGCAAATTTTGCGGAAAGATCTTCATGCACGAGGGCGCCCTGCTTAAGCACGAGAGGATTCATACAGGAGAACGTCCATATCAGTGCAGACTCTGTCTGAAAACCTTTAGGGTCCAGGACTCTTTGAAAAAACATTTGCGGACACACACAGGAGAGCGGCCGTATACCTGCGAACTCTGCGGTCGGACGTTCATACAGAACTCGCATTTACGTGTCCATCAAGGGAAACACCATAACAGAATACCTGTTAAGTCAAGACAGATTCCCAAGTGATAGTTGGGGGGGGGGGTTTGATCATGAAGCTTGCCATTTTGCAGTCAGGGATCGCGAGAGTCTGCCATGGGATGAGCGCGCTGGGGGATCACAAGCATTGTCTGACCTGGTCACATGGTCATTATAAAGGGGCATAGTTGAGGGGGGGGTGTTTGATCGTGAGGCTTGCCATTTTGCAGTTGGAGATCGAGAGAGTCTGCCATGTGATGGGCGCGCTGGGGGATCACAAGCATTGTCTGACCTGGTCACATGGTCATTATAACAGGGCATTAGGACAATACTTTGATGGGTGAATTGACCTGTTCGCCAAGCGATAGTGTGAAAGTAAGAACAAAGGACTAAAAGTAATTAGTGAGTGTAATAAGGAGTGTATTGGATACTTAGCCATTTGATATTGTAATTGACATTGGTCTGCTTGCTGGGTTGAGATCCACATACCACAGTGTTACTATCAGCAATGGCTGGGCTTGTCATAGATGTTTCATAACCATATATTTATATTGAGACACGGAATAATTTATTTGTTATAGCATCGGGAAAATGCCTCGCAAACTGTATATCAATTTTTGTATATGAGAACAATGTGTTTTATAAGAGAGAATCTAGAGCCTTCAAAACTGCTACACAAATTATAAAAAGTATTCCCTGAAAATCTCTCTTTCATTGTAATGATGTTGACATACCACATCAAAGTATCCCATATGTATATCAAGATATATGCTGCAAATTGGTTTGATTGGTTTATTTGGTCAGACAGCATGCCATGCTTCAGGTTGTGATGATATTATATTTTTAACCATACCGAGACTGTTTGCTACTTTGGTCGAGGTTATTTCAAATTTAATATTCACATACTGTACATCTCAATATGGTTTGACAATAGATTTAGATGGCTTTGCTACTTAGATAGAAGATAGATTATAGAATAAGGTATTTTTATAGCCCACTTTCTACCTACTGTATGCCCAGATGACATAGACTTGTGCACTAGTTGGCTGATGAGAAACAAGTATATATACACAAACGAGACAGAATCGTACATATTGATTGATTTATAAAAAGTCAACACTATATAGAAAAGAACATGTGCTTTAGAAGATCTTTGAATCTACATTTATGTTGTCGATCATGCGGATAGTGATCGGAATAAGAGTTCCAAATGATGGATTTTTTACATTACATTTGCTGTAAATAAATATATCAATAAAATGAAATACCGGATTTTGCATCCCTGCTTGTTTTGTGTAGGCCGTTCTCTTAATTGTTGAATTGGTAGTGATAAATTACATTTCATGTAGAACTTACCTAGAAATGATAGCTCAGATGCATTTCATTTCCTAGCTTACGGTGGTTTTATTGTGTTTTACAACCATTCAAATAGTCTGTATAATTTCTCTTTTCACTGCACACACATGTATTATGTCTCATTTTAAAACGCCAAGAAAAAATCTGGGAGTAGGCTAAAAGCTAAACAATCTGCCTTAGATATTTATATAAGTAATGTTTTTCTCTAAAAAGACGTCCGTTTACCACTGTGCAGAAAGCAAGTAGCTAGCCTGCAATTTCAGCACAGTTAAGTACAGTCTTTTCCAGCATCATATTGACTGAAGTTGTGCTTATATTTTACAATATTGTGCACATTCCTTTTTGAGAATTACTATTGTGAAATATGTAAGTTGCACAAGGTTTCCCGCTTGTTAGTTTTCAAACATCATTCCCTAGAATCCCAGTCTCATGTTGTTTCCCCTCGAGTTGTCAACATGTCCTCCATGACCATGTCTTGTCAGTGACTAGCGTACCACCTACCTAGAACTCTTAAAACTAACTGATTGTCAGGGTATTGAACCATCTAATATTACAAAAGCTGATGATGCTAATTAGTCTAGAGTTTATAAATGATGAGAAAAGTAAAACCGCATGAATTATTTGTTAGCACACTGATATTTATCGACTATAACAACTGTAGCCCAGGTAATTCGCTGCTACTTTATGCGAATGAAGTATTGAGGATAATAACCAGCTAATTTAACCATTTCTGGCAAATCAAAACACTATTTGTTTTATGCCAATTATAATTTGAGTGATTCGAACCCCCCCCCCCCATTATCCTACCATCTTATATCAAGACGTGTGTGCATTTGCAATATACTATATATGCTTTCATTTAACCAACCACAATAATCGCAATGATTTTGTTTGTATTTGACGTTTCTACAATTAGTTGGTTTTACCCCTAGTTAGTTAAAGTGCTTGGCCTTTAATAGGAATTTTCCTTTTTCCTTGTCATAGGTCAAATTGGGTCAACTGGCTTCATAACCACTACTAGGTATCCTCATGCTGCTAACAGTACTAGGCACCTGGGTTACACAACTGGAGCAGCACTAATACACAAAAGTCAAAGCACGAATGTCAGTTATCTAGAATCATGTAAAAGATACCGTAGTCACGGCGACACATTACAAGTTATTCAGACGATGCCGCCGCACAACCTAATGAGGAGCATAAGGGGAGACCATCTAACGTCCACCTCGGTTAGTGATCACGTCACGCTCGAGAGAGTGACGGGTCGGTCCGCTACTACCGTGGCCAGACCCTACTTGCGACGAGCTGATCGTCAGACAGAAAAGCCTTACCCCTGCCAGTACTGCGGACTCGCCTTTAAGCAGCCGTGCTACCTGAGGTGCCACGAAAGAATCCATACGGGGGAGAAACCGTATCAGTGTAAATTCTGCCCAAAGACATTTCGACTCAGTAACTTCTTGAGACAGCACATGATGACTCATACGGGAGAACGCCCTTATAGCTGTGACTATTGCTCCAAAAGGTTTCGGCAGAAGCCACATTTAAAGGATCACGAGAAAATACACAAAAGATGATGAAAATGATAAAAAATCCAGTCAAGGGAGGACGGTGCTGACATTTAAGAATATGTTATATAGAGAATTAAAAAAAAAACTTTTTGATCTAGTTATGCCTGCCTTTATAGATTATTCCGTCATTGTTGAGTCCCCCCCCCCTGCACCCCCTCCGTCCCCTCCTGCCTGCTAACAGCCCAGTTCAGGTTCCTACACAATTTTTTTCGTTGTTAAAGTTCTGATGACGTACATATTTATTAACTGCATCAGTGGATTTGTCACTTTCACATTCGTTTCAGTATTTAAAATGAAAGCAAGTTTGGTCGCTGTAATCCAGGTTTTGTGATATCACAGATCATATTACTGTTTTTTATATTGAGAAATACAGTATCACTGATTTTAAGGGCTAGTTAGACGTGTCACGTCTTCTTTTGAATCAGTTCTGTGAAAAGCAGACTACTGTAGATGCCAGGTAGAGTGAGAATACATTAATGTAACCCAATGATAGTTAATTCCAAATGTATTTATGCTGCATTCATCATACATGTCTATGGATACAATATATTTGACATAGATAGATGTCATATGGGCAATGTTGGGTTATCCAGCAGCCAGATGAGGTAACTAAGTGTGTGGATGGCTCCTCAAAGTGGAACAGCCCTCTGTGAACATTTCCAGAAAACATATATATATATATATATATATATACCAAGTGAACTTCCTAGTTTTGGATTGTGCCTGCAATACTGAATAACAGGGGAAGGCCCCAAGCATGTATTGTAAAGTACTATAGGGCCTGAGATGGTTTATGTGGCCCTGCCGATGGGATCGTGATTGTGCAGTAAATTTTTAGTATCTACAGTAAAGTGAGTACATGTATTTAAAGCACAGTAAACACTGCAGTGAACACAGAGAGGATCATCATTTCTGCTGGAGACAATTTAGATTGTAGATACATGTTTTGAATTCTTTGGAAGGAGCGAAAGCTCTAAGACCAAATAAAGATCATGTAGATCAATGTTGAAATTAATTTTGGCTTTACCTGTGATGTCTTATATTCATGTTTGGACTTTCTTGGATTTAACCGTGTTGTTACTAAGGTAACTCTCATAATATATACAATTTTTATTTACTTTTTGTAACTCAGAGTATCTGCTGTCTGGTCAGAGGCATGGCCATACCTCATACTTAATGGATAGATAACCTAGTGGTGTACAGCCCCATATGTCAATATGATCCTCAAACTACCAAGAAAAGTGCAATTTTCAAAGTTGGCTAAGAATATCAATTGTGTCAGATTCCTCCCTGCCTTTCTCCATCCCCTCCCCTGCCCCACCCCCACCCCCCTCACCTCTCTCTCTCCTTCTCTGTGAGTCCTGCATTCAAGGGTTCTTTTTTTCTGTAGTGTACATAATGGAACAAGTTTGGCCGTTCAGTGTATTGTCCTGATCAGTGGCTTTAGGCGAGACATAAAATCAGACAAGCCTAAATGACTTGGCCAAGACGAGCCTAAAAATTCTAACAAATATGTGCAATTCAATACAACTGCAAGTCCCACAGGAATTCCTATTCCCCCCCCCCCC
>JAIPMN010002114.1:0-10831 GCA_020650975.1 Apostichopus californicus | reverse complement strand
CCAACCCCCCCCCCCCCATGCGGTAAAGGGTTAAGTCGAGATATTCTCGTACCAATCGTCTTAGCGTTCAGATATCAAACCAAGATTTGCATTGCCAACTTAGACAGATAATTACGATTGACAACGAAACTTGAATAACAAATATACATAATCTTGAATGGTAACGTCACTGCTATATGGACAAGAATTTAACAAGAGTGCATGAACTGAACTAGATCTGATAACTAAAGAATTGGGTTTGTGCCAGTAAGACCATGAATTCGGGACAGCCCCATGGTTTCCCCAATTGTCTAGAGTAATATACAGTACCACTTAATGGAAATAACAGGAAATGGCAGGAACATGTTATCCCCAATTGCAATTTATGACCCCTAATCGAAGGATGTAATTGTCAATTGTATGTACCCAAAATAATCACTTAGAAACGGTTTGAGACAAAACAATAACTATTGCAATTTTATTTCCTTCAGAACCAAAGAGCAGAACGTGTCATGTCAGTATCAATTACGGATGTGGGTACAAGACATCGTCCAAAAAAACACACACACATGGGCCGGTATTAGCGACTTACAGCACCGTTTGGGATTATCTGCGCAATGTATTTGAAGCCAATATCAAGTCCTTTGAGAGATATATCGATACAGGCGTAGTGACCGTTTATGTGAGTGAAATGAGATGATTAACATTGACTATAGCTTTAGATCAAGAATTGGAAAAGTTTGTGACATATATATATATCATATGAAACATTTATGGGATCTACCGACATCAAACCATTGGCTAGTCAATCGCAAACATATGACTATCACGAAATTAGTTTGAATATAACTTTAGTCGTAGTACTGCTTTTCTAGATCGTAAAAACGGAAAGGAAAATTTTCATTATAAAAAGTGAGTATGATTTCCTGTTCAAACCTTCACTTTTTCGCTTTCGAACTTTCGATAAGTCATATTTAAACAGTAGACCTCCGGTGCGTGTTAAGGTAATTAAGTTAGTCAAGTACTTACGTAAGTGACTCTGTTACAGTCGTGACTGCGATCAAAATGACACCAACCACGTCACGAATAAAAACATATTAAAATATGAGTGACATGCACGGCTCGGTATAAAACTCATGGAGACACCGTTTGAAAGGAACTTTTGCTTTAACGATCATTAGTTTACGAATTTTATATTGGAGAAGTCCTCAACGAGCAATGAAATAATTGTTAGATAAGGATATGCTCTACGGATGTATAGTGACATCTCTGGTGTGTAGTAAGTGTACTTTAGGGTAGTGTTCTGTCTGAGACACATTACGACCTCCACAAGCTTCCGTATAATATTTATATTTGGCTGCAGCTTATCAAGTGAATGTAAAGTTCGTGACTGAAGATCCCCCAGTATAATTGTTTTAACAAGAAAATTCGCAGCCTATTTGAGCCTTGAGTACTCCAAGGAAAAACACCTCCAAAATGTTTCTTATAGGTCTCAATTTTCTCACCACTTTGGCGACGTTGCTATCAGCGATGTTACCCCTCGTATACACACAAGGAAATGGAGAGGGTAAGTGTTGATATTGCATTTTCGTCAGTTTCAATTTTAACACTCCTAATGAACATTATATCTCGCTTCATGCTTTAAGTGCATCTCAGATTCAGTTACTCATCCCAATATCTGTTGACAAGACTTATATGCGCAAAAGCTTCTTTAAATTGGTGCCTTTCATAAGTAGATATCATTCTAGTTGCAATTCTTAGTTAATAAATTTGTAGTAATGAACAATCTATTTCTGTATTGTTGTGAACGATACGTTATCATGATCTTGAGACGTTGTTGCAATGTTGACGTTGTTTTTTAATCTATAATCTTGACTCCGCTTGTGATATTTATTTTTATATCATTATACTTTATCTTTGTCGTTATCTTTATGCTTTATATTAGTATTCAACAACTGTGTATAATTTCTGAAAGAGAGAAGGAAGAGTAACATAGGGTAACTAGTAAATACACTTAGGAAGAAAATCATGCGATAATATGTTACCAGTTTTCCCTCAAAAACAGTAATATAAACAACCAACTGAAATCTCGTGATACTTTAAGTAGCATTCAAACATCTGGCATCAATGGGTATCAGTACAGGACATTGACAAGAAATCCGCAGTGACCTTCACAACGTGGGAAGAAAGATTAGTAAAACCCGAAATCCCGTATGTCAAGCTTATCACTTAAGTTGGGGTAGATAATTAGAGAGTAGGGGGTAGGCAAATAACAACTGTAGACAAAGAGTATGTATATATACGGTTAAAGAAACATCAAATAGTAACAAAGAATGACATACCGACATCTCTAACGAAATACGTGTCAGAAAATCATTAAAAAAACTAAACAAAGTAAAAAAAAAATCTGCAATGTTGCACCGCAGAGCGGTGGTGTTTCTGTAGCCAAACGAGTACTTCGGGCTACCACATCATATTTGTTATAACTAATGCTTTTCTTCGAAAAGGAAAATTTGAACTAGGGAAACTTATACGAAACACAAAAACAAAATATAACACGACCTGTATGTTATTGCTTTACTCCATCAAAACAAAGGCATTTATATCTGAAATAGTTACATACTAAAAGCTGCCATACATAGATCATAATATGTATTACTATGTGTGGTTACCGTACCTGTTACAAAGTTAAGACTTTGTTTATTGCCATACGTCTGACGTTTAATTGTTTGAACTCAATTAGCAAACTTGCTACAGTCTTGGGCCGATTCGGAGCTTTAAAGAGCAGCAAATTATGCTCCTATCTTCAGTTCTGGGAGGACCTAAAGCAGAACATAGACTCCTTTCTTTTCATCGGCGGTCAAAAGACCAATGTGCGGTATCCCAGTCAGCCTCGTACCTATTTCAGGTGCGGGGAGAACGTTCATAAGGCCAATGACAACGCAAATAAATAGTGCGTGCGGGTGTTGCCTTCGTCTTGTGCACGAGAGTGCCACTTGCCCAAACTAGGTACTCTACTTGCTTTGTGGAAAGGAGGGTCATATTATTTGCGCCTGTTTCTCGTCATACGTCGCAGAGGCGAAGCGCGACGAACAGTCAAAAACAGGCCTTAATATGCCTCCCGGAACCACTACAAGCTATCAGGCAAGCTATCAACATAAAATACATATCGGGTTAAAAATATACAAGTCATAATTGTTGCATAGATAATGAGTAATCTAAAAAAATTACAAAAATTATAACGGATTTTCCACTAGATGATCTTAAAGTACATTGTTGATTAAAGCAGCTCATTTGGTTGGATGCCTATATACCTTTAATAGGGAATCTTGCATATAATGGGCAAGCAATTTGGCAAAATTAAAAAAAAGGCAAAATTAAATTTAAAAGAAGTATATTCTGTTCTTGTCAATCACATGTTGAAATGCAAAAAGAAAAGTAAGGTAATTTTAGTAATTGAGGACAGTAAGACAGATAGATTAAGACCAAAGGTATCGTCTTGGGCAGTCTGTTAACATTACCAATATTAAGTCGTGTCAATTTACATAGTAGAACGCCATTTCCAATAAAATCATGGATTTAAGAAATTCGATGCAAGTTGTATCTGAGAATACGTTTTTGGACTCGTTCAATTTTAGTCTTAAGAACCCAAACAGATGACAATATTTGAGCAGTTTTCCTTAAAACCCGTTAGATCGAAGCAGTCAAATTATTTAGAGGCTGTTATGATATTGTTAAAAATTACTTGCTATGTTGACATTACAAATCATAAGAGTTTATTGTAGTTTGTATCATATCTTATTTGACATTTGACATTGCTCTTTGGTATTCCTTTCAGTTTTTATATTTTCATTTCACATTATAAAGTTTTCGACTATTAAATTCACTTTTGTATGCGTACATTTTAATTAGACTCAATTGATGCCCATCGTGGGTGCTATATTGTTAGATTATAGTTTAATTATATTATGATAGCGTGATATAGATATGTTTTTTTCAGACTATGTGCCTTTCTCATATTTGTGATAGAATTGGCATCCTTTCTCGATAAGGCTGTTTCAAGTCTTAAAGAAACAACGGTCGTTATTAAAAAAGCTTCCTTTCGTCATATCTAATTGTCATCTGTCCGTGGTAAAGGCATTTGTATTGTTCTTATTTTGGCACCCAGTTCGACTTGTAGGTGGTATCGAGGACTACGAGGGCAGAGTTGAAATTTATCTGAATGGAGCTTGGGGCACCATCTGTGATGATTATTGGGGCAAGGAAGATGCGGATGTAGCCTGTCGGCAGCTGGGATACAGTGGGGCTATCACAGCAGTTTCGTCTGCCGGTTATGGGCAAGGAACTGGTCAAATCTGGTTGGATAATGTAGAATGTGGCGGATCCGAACATAATGTTTTGTCTTGTGCAAACCGTGGCGTAGGTGTACACGACTGTGGTCATGGTGAAGATGCTGGAGTGAAATGTAAAAGTCCAGGTAAGACCATTCTACATTAAACATATACTTGAAATATGACTAAAGTTAGAGTTTGCGCTTTGTATCGATATGATTGCATTTGGATCATGTGACGAAATTACTTTTACATGAATTAACTAGTTAACTAGTTACAATTATTGTACTAAACATTCGCAACTTGTTGATGGCAATATTATTTCCTGACAGTATTCATGAACAGTAACATTCATTCTTCCCTCCTGAAATATGTCACCGGTGCTGTGGCCGAGTGGATAAAGGCGGTGGCATTTGATACTATGCAATTGGGAGGTCCTCGGTTCGATCCCCGTACGTGTTGTAATAAGGTTGGTTTTTCATCCAAGAAAAAGCTACGGTTTTTCCATCTGAAATGGCTCACTAAATTAGAGAAAGATTCCAAATTTGAGTAAAAATGTTATACTGGAAGCCACCCGACGTGCAATTTGTAATCGATAACCCCTTGTGGACTTCTCCCACGTTCGTCGTTGCTTAAGGTTGGTCAAAATATATGTCTATCTATATGTGAAGCAAGAGGGATAAAAATGATTCAAAATATTCGTACGTTATTATTCTTAAAGATTTAAACATACAGTTAAAAAGAGGCAAACAAATCTAAACAAAAAACTGTGGTATGTTGTACTGGAAGTGCCTAGAGTCAGTGAGCATTACAATTAGACAAACGATAACGTTGCTCCATTCTTGTCAAATTTTTCACATGCTCGCTTGGGGTGGGGGGGGGGTATATTTTAGTGGTGACTTTCAGGTCAAGACTCATTGTTCTTTTCACTAAAGTCACTATGATGTGACACCCCACAACACCCCTAAAAAAATACACACACAAGCAGGATCAGATTTTTTAAAGTTAAATACCCCCTGTTCATATGAGTATTACATTCATTCAAGGCTTTTGTCAAATATATAATTACAAAGCTTGTTCATTCTACCAGACGTCTTGTGTGCATAATGCTGACTTTATAGGCTGTCGAGTTATTGTGCCGTTACAACTCATTCCTTCTTCAAGCTGTCGTGGAACATTCATGTTTGATGCATTATCTAAATTTAAATTTTTGCAAAACACAAGAAGACTCGATTTGATAGAATTTGAGTCCCTATCATCTAGAAAGAGCTTGAGGTAAGCGTCACATAACAAATATCAGATTATCATTACAAATAATTAGATTAGTTTTGTGATTAAGCTGCGTTCATGTCGTCATGAGTTGACGTAGACCAAACTTTTCAGGCAAGCATATTTATTCAATCAATTTCCTAATGAAACCAGTCGTACGTTATTTGAAAAGTTATTTTTGTAACATATCTACCGTTATCCGTAGTACGACTAGTTGACGGCACCACAGATTATGAAGGTAGGATAGAAATCTTCTTAAACGGTGCTTGGGGAACAATTTGTGATGACAGCTGGGGCAAAGATGAAGCCGACGTTGCATGTCGACAGCTTGGGTATTTTGTGGCGGAGGCAGCAACTAGTTCTGCGAGTTATGGGCAAGGAACTGGTCAGATCTGGTTGGATGATGTACAATGTATCGGATCCGAAGAACATATCTTGGCTTGTAATAACAGGGGTGTCGGTGTACACAACTGTGGTCATGGTGAAGATGCTGGAGTAAAATGTGAAATCCCAGGTAAGATGATTCTACATTTAGCAGATATTTGAAATCTAAATTGCGGTTAAAGCTTAAGTTTGGTATGTTAGTTATGATTGTACACGATAATGTGACAACCTTACTTAAACATAACTTAGCTAGGTATTCCTTAGGTAAACTTATGTCACTAAGCATTCGCAACTTGTTGATGGTAATATTATGCTTTGTCAGTATTCATGATAAGTTACATTCCTTCTTCCTTCCTGAAATATGTCACCGGTGCTGTGGCCGAGTGGATAAAGGCGGTGGCATTTGATACATAGCAATTGGGAGGTCCTGGGTTCGATCCCTGGGACGAGTCATCATCATGTTGGTTTTTCATCTAAGAGCAATCTACGGTTTCCCCTTCTGAAATGGCTTTCTAAATTAGTTAGGTTCCAAATTTGAGTTAAAATGTTATGTTGGAAGCCCCCGAGGTGACATTTGTAATCGATAACCCCTTGTGGGCTCCTCTCACATTCGTCGTCTCTCAGGCGTCGTAAAAATAACTGTCTGATCATAGGAAAACAAGAGGAAGGCTGAATTGATTTAAAATAACTTTTCCTATGCCATGATTCTTAAAATTAGAAAATTCGTTACAATACATTCTAATAAAAAAAAACAAGATATGTACTAGGTGAAAAATAATGTTTGTAAGTGGTTTAGCTCGTATGTGTTTTTCTCCGAACTACACTGAGACTAGTTAATGGCGAAGCAAACTACGCAGGACTTATGAAGTTGCTCATACAGTTGCATACAAAGTTAAATATAATATATATGCTTATGAAAGATCTCAACGAAGCCCGGTGGATACACACAAATGAGAGTGTGTGAATGGTTGTGACAGACTGGATAAAATATATTGTTACATCCCAAAAATTGGGTCAAAATCCTATTTGAGATTATTATTTAAAGAATTAGTTATAACTTATGTTATCATTAGTTAAGTACGAAGAATACTTTAGGAACAAACTGTCAACCTCGTGCTATCTGGTCCTGGAAGTGCCCAGAGTCAGTGAGCAGGTTTTGCACTAACATGTTACAAAAAATAACGTCGCTCCACTCTTGTCCAATTGTGAACATGGGGGGGGGGGGGTGATGCTGGATGTCAATAATGAATTTCGTTTTGAAGACACCAGGTAAAGACCGTAATGCTTCAACGAGAAGTTTTATTGTTGAAAGGATATTCAGGTCAAGATTAATTCTGTTATTTCACTTAAGTTATTATGATGTCACACTAAACAACCACGGCCCACCCCTATCCCCCCTCCCAAATTAAGAAAAACAAAAACCAATTAAACACACACATAAGCAGCACCAGAATATATTTTAGTAAAATAACCCCCTTTCTTATGAGTTTTACATTCATTCAAGGCTTTTGTCAAATATATCATTACAAAGCTTGTTCATTCTACCAGACGTCTTGTGTTCATAATGCTGACTTTATAGGCTGTCGAGTTATTGTGCCGTTACAACTCATTCCTTCTTCAAGCTGTCGTGGAACGTTCATGTTTGATGCAGTATCTCAATTTAAATTTTTGCAAAACACAAGAAGATTCGTTTTGATAAAATGTGAGTTCATGTGATCTAGTTAAAACTTGAGTTCTGTGGCACATAACAAAAATGAGAATATCATTATTCAAAATCAGATACATTTTAAGATTAAGCTGCATTCATGTCGTCATGAGTTGACGTAGACCAAACTTTTCGGGCAAGCATATTTATTCAATCAATTTCCTAATGAAACCAGTCGTACGATATTTGTAATGTTATTTTTGTAATATATCTACCGTTATCCGTAGTACGACTAGTTGACGGCACCACAGATGATGAAGGCAGGATAGAAATCTTCATAAATGGTTCTTGGGGAACCATCTGTGATGACAGCTGGGGCAAAGATGAAGCCGACGTTGCGTGTCGACAACTTGGGTATTTTGCGGCGGAGGCAGCAACTGGTTCTGCGAGTTATGGGCAAGGAACTGGTCAGATCTGGTTGGATGATGTACAATGTATCGGATCCGAAGAACATATCTTGGCTTGTAATAACAGGGGTGTCGGTGTACACAACTGTGGTCATGGTGAAGATGCTGGAGTAAAATGTGAAATCCCAGGTAAGATGATTCTACATTTGGCAGATATTTGAAATCTAAATTGCGGTTAAAGCTTAAGTTGGGTATGTTAGTTATGATTGCACACGATAATGTGACAACCGTACTTGAACATAGCTTAGCTAGGTATTCCTTAGGTAAAATTATGTCACTAAGCATTCGCAACTTGTTGATGGCAATATTATGCTTTGTCAGTATTCATGATAAGTTACATTCCTTCTTCCTTCCTGAAATATGTCACCGATGCTGTGGCCGAGTGGATAAATGCGATGGCATTTGATACATAGCAATTGGGAGGTCCTGGGTTCGAACCCTGGGACGAGTCATCATCATGTTGGTTTTTCATCTAAGAGCAATCTATGGTTTCCCCTTCTGAAATGGCTTTCTAAATTAGAAAGATTCCAAATTTATGTTAAAATGTTATGTTGGAAGCCCCCCGAGGTGACATTTGTAATCGATAACCCCTTGTGGGCTCCTCTCACATTCGTCGTCTCTCAGGCGTCGTAAAAATAACTGTCTGATTATAGGAAAACAAGAGGAAGGCTGAATTGTTTTAAAATAACTTTTCCTATATCATGATTCTTAAAATTAGAAAATTCGTTACAATACATTCTAATAAAAAAAAACAAGATATGTACTAGGTGAAAAATAATGTTTGTAAGTGGTTTAGCTCGTATGTGTTTTTCTCCGAACTACACTGAGACTAGTTAATGGCGAAGCAAACTACGCAGGACTTATGAAGTTGCTCATACAGTTGCATACAAAGTTAAATATAATATATATGCTTATGAAAGATCTCAACGAAGCCCGGTGGATACACACAAATGAGAGTGTGTGAATGGTTGTGACAGACTGGATAACATATATTGTTACATCCCAAAAATTGGGTCAAAATCCTATTTGAGATTATTACTTTAAGAATTAATTATAACGTATGTTATCATAAGTTAAGTAGGAACCATACTTTAGGAACAAACTGTCAACAAACGTACCTCGTGCTATCTGGTCCTGGAAGTGCCCAGAGTCAGTGAGCAGGTTTAGCACTAACATGAGACAAACAATAACGTCGCTCCATTCTTGTCCAATTGTGAACATGGGAGAGGGTGGGGCTGGGGCTGGACGTCAATAATGAATTTCGTTTTGAAGACACCAGGTAAAGACCGTAATGCTTCAACGAGAAGTTTTATTGTTGAAAGGATTTTCAGGTCAAGATTAATTCTGTTATTTCACTTAAGTTATTATGATGTAACACTAAACAACCACGGCCCACCCCTATCCCCCCTCCCAAATTAAGAAAAACAAAAACCAATAAAAAACACACACATAAGCAGCACCAGAATATATTTTAGTTAAATATTCCCCTTTTTTATGAGTTTTACATTTATTTAAAGCTTATGTCAAATATATAATTATAAAGCTTGGTCATTCTACCACACGTCTTGTGTGCATATTGCTGACTTTTCAAGCTGTCGAGTTATTGTGCCGTTACAACTCATTCCTTCTTCATGCTGTCGTGGAACATTAATGTTTAATGCAGGAAATAAATATGTATTTCAAAACACAATAACATTTCATATGAGAAAATGTGAGTCCTATCCTCTAGAAAAAGGCTTGAGGTAAGTGGCACATAACAAAAATCAGAATATCATTATACAAATAAAAAAAAATCAGATTATCTTTGTTATCAAGCTGCGTTCAAGTCGTCATTAGTTGTCGTAGACCAAGTCTGTTTTGGCAAGCATAATTATGAAATACATCGCCTCAAAAAACCAGTCGTACGTATTTTGAAAAGTTATTTTTGTATATGTTTACCTTTCATCAGAAGTACGACTAGTTGGCGGAACCACAGACTATGAAGGCAGAATAGAAATCTTCTTAAACGGGGCTTGGGGAACAATTTGTGATGACAGCTGGGGCTTAGATGAGGCCGAAGTAGCGTGTCGACAGCTTGGATATAGTGCGGCTGTGGAAGCAGTCTCTTCTGCGAGTTACGGAGCAGGAACTGGTGAAATTTTGTTGGATGATGTTCAATGTATTGGATCCGAAGAACATATCTTGGCTTGTCCTAACAGTGGTGTCGGTGTACACAACTGTGGTCATCATGAAGATGCTGGAGTAAAATGTGAAATTCCAAGTAAGATCATTCTTCATTTAGCAGATATTTGAAATATACATTGAGCTTAGAGTTTACGTTGGGTATGTGAGATATGACCATATCTAATCATGTGACAAAATTACTTCAACATGACTTAACTAGCATTTTCCTAAAGTACAATTATGTTACTAAACATTCGCAACTTGCTGATGGCAATATTATGCCTTGTAAGTATTCATGATTAGTTAAATTCCTTCTTCCTTCCTGAAATATGTCACCGGTGATGTGACCGAGTAGATAAAGGCGGTGGCATTTGATATTTAGCAACGGAGAGGTCCTGGGTTCGATCATGGGACGAGTCATCATCATGTGGGTTTCTTCTACAGCAATAAAAGGTTTTACTCATCTAAAATGGCTTTCTAAATTAGAAAGGTTTCAAATTCGAGTTAAAATGTGAGCTGGAAGCCACCCGACGTGACATTAGTAATCAATCGTCGCTTACGGATTTTCTGAATACCATGATTCTTAAATTTGA
>JAIPMN010002113.1:11088-21727 GCA_020650975.1 Apostichopus californicus | reverse complement strand
TGAGGTTTTCAAGGTGATGAGGATAGTTTTGAACATAGATTTTCTCATAGATTCAGAGGAAGTTACTCTCGATTAGTTGGATTTTTCGTGTCATGGCCTCTTTAAATGTATTGTCAAGGCAAAACTGCTCTGTCCAATCACCTACCTATCAAGTGACCATTTATACCCTAAATTATCTGACAAACCAGGAAAGTATGCTGGTTGAAGCAGGGTGTTGATAAAAACCTACACATTCCTTTTGAAAAAAAGGATCTACTTTTAATAGCTAGTGGCCTTGGTGACTTTATGGTAAAGTGAAACTTCTGGTTGGATCTGTTGAAATAATTGGACAATCATCTTTAAGACAGGTGTGGTTAATTTGTCAGGGTTGTGGAATGCAAAAGGATAGAACTTTTTCACAGCTGTGAACGTTGTGGTTCTGGCCAACTCACCAAGATGGAATCTTCATCTCCAGTTTGACTATGATCATGGTCATCTGTATTTCTTCCCAATTTATACAAAAATAAGAGAGAGCAAAATTTTCATCAAAAGATTCAAAGGCTGACCACTCATATTCAAAGAGAGCTACATGCATTCTTACAATTGCACTATCAAATATACTCCACGTCTGAAACATTTTATGCCCTTATATGATTCTTACCATTTCTGCTGAGACTAATTTTGAGGTTCCTCTCTTCCAGGAGGGTACATTTTCATAAAATTTGTTCTTCTTTTAGCCAGTTCAAATTTTGAGCCAATATATATTGGTGACCTTTAAGTGTCCCCGGTAGTTTTTATAGTGACCTTATTATTGATGCCAGGTTGTGGGTTGCACTTGAACCCTGCAGACTGGTAAACAACCATACCATAGAACTTACAGGGAAATTGATTTATCTAGCATGGTCATAGCAAAATGGTACTCGAAATGGGCAAATTGCTATACGAGTCATACTATAGAAAATAGCAGGTTGTTTTTGTTACACAGGAAACTGTGTACTTTACAAGAGGCAAAATACAGAGCCCACAACAAATACTATGTAATCTTCCAATACTATGTAATACTATACTATACAAAACTATGCAATACCGTACTATACTATACAAAACTATGCAATACTATGCAAAAAGTTGAAACACCATATTTTGCATGACTGGATATAAACAGAGGCCACAAAAGCCACCACCTCGTTGTGTTACTGGTCCCCATAACTGATTTTGCAGATAAGTAGTTTTATATTTAGACAACTGCAGTGATTGTGTCAGGGTTACGTGACTACCTTAAGTGCAGTTTGAAGTGTCCAATGGTTACATGTGTTGTATACCGATTGTGGAAAATTCACACAGGTTACTCCTGTTATGAACAAAAAGCAAGACCAGATATTGTATGTAACCGTCTCAGTTTTTTAATGTCCTACCAAAAGGCATGGACTGTTTGCAAGAATGTTGTTCAAAAGATCTGAACACACATCTGTGGGTTTTTTATATAATTACATGGTACCTATACAAAGGCCAGTGAGAAATCCCCATTGTTGCCTTGATTCCCTTAAAAGTAAGATGGTTGATGGAGGGTTGCCTGTGTTCTTATTTCTTCTTCTCTTTTAGAACTTCAATCCATTACCTTTACACTAGTGTGTGATACAGTTCACTGTTACACTAGTGTGTGATATAGTTCACTGTTTACACTAGTGTGTGATATAGTTCACTGTTTACACTAGTGTGTGATATAGTTCACTGTTGACACTAGTGTGTGATACAGTTCACTGTTGACACTAGTGTGTGATATAGTTCACTGTTACACTAGTGTGTGATATAGTTCACTGTTACACTGGTGTGTGATACAGTTCACTGTTACACTAGTGTGTGATATAGTTCACTGTTGACACTAGTGTGTGATACAGTTCACTGTTACACTAGTGTGTGATATAGTTCACTGTTACACTAGTGTGTGATATAGTTCACTGTTACACTAGTGTGTGATATAGTTCACTGTTTACACTAGTGTGTGATATAGTTCACTGTTTAATCTGAAAGTAGGCTTTAAGCAAACCTACTGTACTGCCAGATATACATACAGTATGTACTAATACTGTTGATTGTATTTCGAAACAACCGGACTGGGGTTGGATACAAGTGTTGTATTATGAATGCTAGATTTGGAAGGAGGAGTAAGTCAGGGGATGGGGGGGGGGGATGTCCCAGAATAGGGGGGCTCAGTGCTAAAATGTTCCAGTCATGTAGTTTAGGTAGATAGGAAAGTGCAGTCATGTTAAGGCAGAGACAGTTAAATTTCGTCGATCGCACAAGTAATTCATCCCAAAACCATTAAGTTGTGGGGAGTGTATCATGAAATGCATTGTTCATTTGCCAAACAGGACCAGTTAGCAGAGGTCATTCTCCCATATTTCGACAACTGCTACAATAGGTCCATTTCTCTACATCTAGTAATTTACTGACATATTTGGACAGTTATTTATTTACCAGCTATCTATCTCTGAACCTTGCACGGTTTCTAAACAAACTGGATAAAAGATAGAATACTTTGCCAAGTAATCCCTCACCTCTACTGGGGAATGAAATTAGGAATTTGATCGTAACATATTGGTCATGTTGTAAGTATTCAGAAATTCACATTTCATGCCAAATGTGATATGAATAACTGGCTGCTGTGAGCCAACATGCCCCGGTGAAGTTCTTTAACCCTGTCTACTGTGATGGATTTAAGAGAGCCTTATCCTTGGCTTTTAACCTTGTTTCTTTATAGCGATGCTAAACCGCACTGGTTGGACCTCCCCTGTATGTGTGGTAAGGTCAAGATTGGTTGATGGAGAAACACTGTTAATTGTGTTTAGAAGCCCTTGTTCTTAAACTTTGATGAAATTAATTCCATCGGAAGTACTGTACGTATCACCCCGACGGTATGCATTGTTTTTGTGATCTAATTAGCAATTCCCTACATAACACAACACTGCAAACATGGAGTGCATTATAATAGCTGCCTGCAGTGCTGAATTTGGTCACAGTCAAGTTGGTAGTATACATGTTCAACCGTGAAGGAAAAACATCTGAAGACCTAATCTGTTTACTCTGTTACTTTATTCCCCTGAAAATTAAACGGGGCATTATATACGAAATTGGCAAGTTTACAAATATATTGCGCTACATTTAAATTTATTGTACACAAACTTTGGTGCAGTCACAATGATTTTAAGTATTGTGTATATATAACCATGATGGGTGTTCTTAATTTGCACAAAGGCTTCTAAAGGTTTACAATCCAATTACATTTATATAGTATTACATGCTGTGATCAGAATGATGAAAATTCACTTCGCTCCTCGCTTACCTGTCTCACCACAACCTTAGCACTATCGTTCTACCAGTGTCTAGAATGAACCGGTAACCTTTTAACACTTTGCCGGACCACTCCGGTCAATGCCCTTGAGTTTTGTAAGTTTTGGAATATTTACAAATAGCTTTGGATTATTTATTAGGAATATTTGAGTTTTGTAAATTAAGAATATTTACGACAATTTTTGCAGAATTGTTTACCTGTTTGAGAATTCTGTGCATCAGTCACACCCTGTGATCGCTACACATAGACAGTCTCACATACTGATCTACATAGATATCTTAGAGATAAATTCTGGCCTAACACACTCAATATTGCCATACATATATACTACAGTAGTGTTTACCTCACCATTGGTTTAAATATGCCGCAGTGAATACTGTTACCTGGTGACGAATAAAGTGGTGACTACCACTGATTTGTTATTTATTTACAGGGTATGAACAAAATGTGAGTGGATTGGATAATATTTGGCAAATTCAGCATCGCTACATAATTAAAACATTGTGTACTGTTCGATAGCGTCCAGCAACATTTAAGGGTTTTAGTCTGAAGAACCCATAAATTGAACTGCCTGTATGATCCATCTAATTGCCATGTACTGTACAAATGACTGAGGTTGATTAATAGGGAAGGAAAGTTGAATTTTGAAAGAATACTGGAGAGGTAGATTGCTATTAAAAGTAGCTAATCATAGTCCTTTTTAAATTTTTATATTGCCATCTTAACTTTTGCCATATATGCCATGCATGTGTATCTTACCATCCCCCACCTTCCTTGTCACTTACCTTCATATCATACCCTTCCACTCACCTTCCTGCTCAACCCTCCACTCATCCCCCACCCTTCCCACTCACCCTAATTTCCCTCACCAATTCCTACTTAGAACAGGAAACCAAGACGTACCATAAAAATGGCAGACTGATTTTTCACGCCAGCCTTACGGAAGGAAAATCCACTACTGTAGTACCATGTGTACGTGCCCCTAACTCCCTAAGTAGTTTATTCTGGCAGTGACATTCTTTTCTCTGCTAGAGAGATGTTTGATGACATAGTACACAAGATGCTACTGTATGTATGGGTGTACTGCAGTATAGTTAGGCCGAATATTACCGAGGAGGTGAAAGGAAACTAATCAAGTATGCTCATATATTTCCTGTAATCATCTTTGTCTTTTGTTGACGGACGTTGGCATCCCATGGTACTCTACTTCTATTGATGTATTAAGAATCCTGTATTCAGAGATATATTGACACATTCATCTGTAGTCTCTTATAATCTCAGTAATTATTTACAACATAAAACATTTCAACCAGTTGATGAAGTTGCTGCTTTGGGAATTTATGTATAGTACTGGTACGGTAGTATTAATTCCTGTAGGCCAGACTGGGACTCTGGACTCTCCCTCTTCCCCTTCCCCATACCCCTCCCCCTGTCCACCACCTGTTTTGCCTTAATCTTTGCTACCATCATGTGTACGAAAACTTTACAAGTTATAGGACACATGTGTTGAGCCCCTCCTTAAATTGTTGGTGCCCCTCCTTACCTTGTTGGTGCCCCTCCTTACCTTGTTGAGGCCCACTCCTTACCTTGTTGGTGCTCCTTCCCTCACCCTGTTAGTGCCCTTCCCTTGTTGGTGCTTCCTAGCTATGGGCATGGCAGTAGATGGAATGCAAGCATTCATCTTTGGCATAACCAAGTATTTTAATGCGAGTGAGATGGAAGGGGTGGATGGGTAGAAATGTTGAGGGGCGGTGAACATATTTATAGGGTGGAGTACAGAGGGTTATCTTTAGCCTAACCACACCAACATGGCACTAAATCTAATTGTTAATTTCCTAGGGAGGGGGGGGGGGGGATTACGCTCTCAGGACTGCTTTTCTATGTATATAATGTGACTTGAAATATGTTTGAACTCACAATCATTATAGACCATAAAACACCTACTCTTTATCAAACTTTAGGAAAGAATTCTTAAACAACAGGATCTGGTCCCTCAGGACTGCTTTTCTTGCAATTTTTTCTTTTCTTTTGGATATAAATATGACTTGAAATAGCTTTGAACTCACAATCATTACAAACCAGAAAACACCCACCCTTTTATCAAACTTTAGGAAAGAATTATTAAACACCAGGATCCCTTACTCATGCTTCCTGTACAAAGTGTTGCTGTGAACTCATAAACTGTGCAATGGCTCATTGATATTGCATATTTTTCCCACAGATTGAAGTTTATGAAAAGGAAAGTAATTTATGTATCCTTACATCCTTCCACAATGAATGATTGCTTGTAATTCATAAAAAGGTAATCTGTGAAAGTAAGTCGATACAGGAGTGTGAACTTTGGTTTTGAAGTTCATTCAAGTAATAACGTGAGAGATACAGTACAAGCATCCCCATGACCATGGCCCTGTTCACATTAGACCGCGAGCGTGGTGTTGAACCCTGTGCTCTTGGTCCGAATTGCAAGTGTAAAATGCGGATTGGACCCAAGATCAAGGGAGGATCAGACTCTTTGATCAATTTTAAATTTGTAAGGTAAATACAGCTCAGGATTGACATGGGATCAGCGGCCATCTTTTACTCTGGTTATTAGGTTTGTTATGCAAGTCCTTTGGTTATTTGGTTTGTTATGTAAGTCCTTTCGTTATTTGGTTTGTTATGCAAGTCGTTTTCAAGAAGCAGTAGAAGCAAGACCTATGGCTTCACGTCATTTCTTCCAGTTAACAAATCTCAACTTTTCTGTTCGTTGATGCTCAAAAATCAGTTTATCTCGGTTTAATGTCGGTTTAATGTCGAACCGTCTGATCCGTAATGTAAACGCGGCCTATATTTACAAGTTGAAGGGAAGTGAAACCGTCCTGTATGAAATGTTGACTTTGTATTGTTTCCTGTTTATGGGTAGGAGGGAAAATATATTTGACAGTGTGTGGGAGTGTGTGATGTAGGATGAAGTAAGGGGGAGAAAAGGAAAACTTATTCTTGGATCTAGGAAGTTGCTCAAATATCTAGTGAACATTTCAAGAAATCTTTACCAAAAATTTGCTTTAAGACTAAGAGAGTCTCTTCTATCAATTGTATGCAAATTTGAAGTACTTCAGCCTTCGTTCACATTTTCATATTTCTAAGGTAATCATTACAGTAGTATCCTCCCTTCCCCCCCACCCCCCCCAAAAAAAATTGTTTAGAATTCTAAAATTACTTAATAATTTTAAAGCTTTGTTGTTTCAAGCAGTACTGTCCTGATGGCACTTAGCCACCAAATTATCCCGGATATTGTGAGAGTGAAATTAAAATTTAGTAGACACATATGATGAATTTAAACATAGTAAGACAGTTTGATAATTGCGATGAAAAAGATTTGAGACCAACGTTGGTGATCTTGGAACAGTGCACCCTATCTTAGCAACTAAATTAGCAGTATAAAGAAAGGGAACATTCTACCATCTGTACACCTTGGCAATATAAGTATAAAGTATATTCTTCATAAGAAAAGTGCTGTTGGGACCTTTATATTGCCTCAAGATATACAATCAATAAATCCTTGTATGGTTGAGCGGTTGAAATACCTTGTGTAAAAATGAAAACAATAGATGCAACAGAATCAACACTTTAATAGTTGCAAGGATTGGCATTGTCTTTCACATGCACAGTATGTTATGTTCATGTTGCCTTGGTGCTGTCAATATCATGTCATGAAAAATTATTAATATAAAAAAATATTAAAAAAAAGTCTTGTGGATTTGAATGTAAAAATATAAAAAATGATTGGGATTTGTTTGCAGACTTTCCTGGTCTAGCCCTTAGCATATATCTCTCTTCCATTGTGCCATAATTTTTTTTGGTCAGATTATAAATTTTGTGGTATCGTTTGTTGAATATGGGTTAACCCAAGGACTGGAGCGAAGATGAATACATTGTTAAGTCTGAGGAAGATAAATACAGCATTATCATTATTTTGATGTCTTCATGAAAAAAAGAAGAAAAATGAAGAAGAAACCATTGTTTAATTTGTTCACTTCATGAATTGTTTGTTTTAATAATATCATTCTTTTGACTAGCAATTCAACTTAAATTTACAAACCAAGTATTGTACCTGTCAAAACATGATCACACATAATAATAAACGATTTGTACATTAATTAACATCACGGTCTAAATAATGTTCTTCAATATCGTTTTTAAAATGTGTACTTTGGCACTTAAGTCTAACAAGCTTAAATCCGATCAACTTGTGATAACGATATCAACCGTAAGTACTACAAGTTTGTAAAGTTATGAAAAGCACAAAGGGACAATCAGTTTGTGTTTTCAGAATAACAAACAGGAAATGTTTTTGAATGTGTGATTTTGACATCCTGTTCATATTTTTCAGTATTAAATCCGCAACGATGGGAGTCTTGGGAGAGAAGTGAAAAAATAAGACTTGAGAATTTCAAGAACGCCAAGAAAATTCAATAAATAAACAAAATTGTTCCACGCTCATTGTCTTCGTTTACACCGGCACATCCTGATCTAGTAAATATTTTATGGTTTCATTCAATAATCTTCCATATTTTCAAAAAAAGACTTGGCAAAGTTTTGCTTCAAACACAACTTGTAAAGTGAGAGTATTACATTTACGGTCCTTGTTTTAGGCTTTTGGCTGAACTTTGGTGTGGTAATTTAAGTCTTCTTCAGCTATTCTAGAAAGTGCAGAAAAGAGAAAAATTATTTTAGAACTCTCCACTTCCCAGGCTCCGCCTGTATTCTTTGGAGTTCATCCCTAAATTTAAAGGTTCTCTAAAAGTGAGCAAACTTTCATGCTAAAAGAAACTTCAAGCAAAAAGAATCAATTTGACTCAAGAAATAAAGATGTAAAAATTTAGCATCGTGACTTCAGATTATTTACTTCGCTCCTCGCTTACCTGTCTCCTCACAACCTTAGCACCTTGTTCTACCGTGTCTAGTATGCCCTGGTAATCTTTTAACACTGTGCACCCTCAATGGCCGGCTCCCCCGTCGTTGCCCTTCTCATTCTACCATCCGCAGTGTCTATACATGTTTTTCGTATTGGAAAAATTTCTTACAAAATTCGCCTGGTCATTGAGGGTGCAAAGTGTTAAAAGATTACCAGGGCATACTAGGCAAAAAGGTGCTAAGGTTGTGAAGAGACAGGTAAGCTCATCACTTGTAAATATCCAAACCAGTCAGTTTTATGATAACTGTTGTCTGTATTTTACCCTGGTGGTCTTCCATGTCCAGGAACTTCCAGATTAGAGAAATTACTTTAATACTAGTGAGCGTGTATGATTACTAGGAAAGGAAGATACAGTACTACAATGGGAAACCATTCCATATATACGTAGCGTGGTCAATTCACACAGTTTATGGGAAATAAACAAGAGCCATCATGTCTTGTTAACTATTTTTGTTTTTAAGATCCATTGATATTCTTAATTCATTTGAAATAACTCAGTAAAATCTGATTTTTGAAATCTGATTATGCTACAGGGCATAGGTCACATCAAAGAGGATTTTTTTCCTCTCCTTTTTAATACTCTTTCAAAACTCTTGTTTAATTCACTGCCTTTTTGAAAAGAGGCTCATCAACTCTAACTGGTGTTCTAAAAACAGACAAAGAGATTGCACGATGCCATTGCGAAGCTGTATTTCCCTAGGTGAAAGTATTTTGAGCGGTGAAAAATGTAGTAACTTTATCCACAGACAATATTTCATTGATCAAAACCACAGCAAGACACTTCCAAATGTTTATTAAGTTTACTGTAGTATATATAGTCCTACTCTACCTACTTGTGAAAAAAAAAGCAAAGAAAAAGTAGACTAAATAAGGTTGGAAAGAAAGGTCACTTTGCCCTTCCATGGGTGTATTCATAGGTTATTTGTACAGGTAAGCCAATTCTCTTTGTGAATATACAAAAGACTGACTGTCATTTCATTGGCTCAAGAATTTTTGCCCCTAAGTCAGTTTCAAGTCTCACAATAGGGACTCAGCATAGAAACAGGTCCGCTGTGACTGTGTGTGGAGGACGCTGTGACTACAGTAGCGTCCCCTACAGCTGTTGAATTTTATTGTGCGTTGACCTACATATTCTTGGGGAACAAGGTGTAGTGGACCTTGACACTGGATTCTTTAATAATCCCTTACAGTCTAGGTGATGATGCAGTTATAAATTTGATATTTATAATCTCATTCTTTTAATTGTATATTAAAATAGTTGACCTCCAAAGGATATTTACAGATATATATATTTTTTTAAAGATATCCAGACTTGCTAAGTATAGAAGGAGGAGTGGGTATTAATTGACTAACACTGAGTGGGTGTATATTAGTTAACAGGCCACGGTTGTGCAGTCTGTGTGTTATGAGCTGAATCTAACTAATTAAGATCTGAGTCAATTGGGTTTTGTTATGTGACGATAGCTAGGAGTTGCTCTGAATCGATGGTTTGTTGAGACTGAGACTTGCATAAAAATATACAGAACAAAGCACTAGTGACTATAGCTGTAAGGAAGAAAATGTCACTCAGATGGCTCCCTCTCCAACCCCCATCCCCTTTGTCCACAGAAAGAGTGGTCACCCCCCCTCCTATGCCCCCCCATCCTCCTCCACCTTCCATTGCAGCCCCTTACATTGCCATTTTGAAATGTAATGTAGTTAATTTCCTACAAGAAATAGATATATTTCATGTTTGATCAACTTCATACCTGATATGAGGGTCGCAATAAATTGAGTACCACAACGCTATTGGGTTTTGTGATCAAAGGTCATCTGAGGTCGATAGAGGTCAATGTGTAAGAGAACCTTACAATCAAAATAACTCCTAATGTAAAAACCTGGTATGTGGCTCAGGGCTACTTATGTGCATTGTTACATTAAAAGTTATCAACTGATATGATAAAAAAAAATGAGGAAATCACTAAATTGGCCTGCTGGGTTTCTGGTTGGAGAACTGGTTATCTTGCAAACCATTGGCAGCTCATCAATCATATTAGCTTCGTGACTAACTACGTTAAGGCCAAAACAGAGCTAGCTGTATATATATATATATATATATATATATATCCAGAGATCTTTGTACAGCAAAATGAAGAAGATTAAATTAAAAATATTTGTTCTAGGATAATTATTTTGGTCTTTTTTATGGGGGGAGGGGGAGTAGGGGTGTGAAGGGGGGAGTAGGGGAGTTAAGGGGGAAGGAAGGAGGGAGTAAGGGAGGGAGGCCAGGAGTATGGGAGGGAGGAGAGAGGAGAGAGTAGGGGAGGGAGGAGGGAGTAGGGGAGGGAGGTGGGAGTAGGGGAGGGAGTAGG
>JAIPMN010002113.1:718-11078 GCA_020650975.1 Apostichopus californicus | reverse complement strand
TAGGGGAGGGAGTAGGGAGTAGGGGAGGAAGGAGGGTGTAAGGGAGGAGGGAGGAGAGAGTAGGGGAGGGAGTAGGGAGTAGGGGAGGAAGGAGGGTGTAAGGGAGGAGAGAGTAGGGGAGGGAGGAGGGATTAGGGGAGGGAGTAGGGGATGGAGATGGGGAGTAAGTGAGGGAGGGGGGTAGGGGACATTTACACTGTTTCAACCATCTCTGCCCCCATCAATATTCTATATATCCAGCAAAATTAAATTACCATAAATTAGTCTCTGGATACAAGCAGACATTGTTTTTTTTTGGGGGGGGGGTGGATTCAATTCCTATCCCCTTCTTCTCAAAGCTTATGGTTATGAAGCCATACATAAGTTCCAAATGTACTAAGTTATAAGCTTGTTCTTGGTTATGATATCCAATAGCCAAACTGCAGATGCTCTCATGCATTATCAAGTCATATATATGCAGCTGTCACTGTGTTCTATGTACTTTGCCTCTAGGTGTAGTAGGTTTACAATCAGTTGATGCTCTGTGTAAAGAAGGTGTCTTTAGTAGTCAATGACTATGGATTAAACTGGAGAGTCCAACATTGTTACCCTTTAGCTGTGGTCTCTCCTTTTGTCTGTTTGATCTTATCCCTTGAAACTACAAAATATCCTACACTGTGACAGCCATTGGTGTTCCACCTCCCACCCATAGCGTAACCACAAGATTATAAATACAATACAGTTAGTACTACTACTACTACAGTGAGGCAAGCTCTATACCTCTGCTGCTAACTATGCAATCTCAAGGATTATGAAACTGAGGCAATCAATCAACTATTGGATTTATGATAAACCATCAAGTACTCTGTATAGAGGCCTTCATGTCTTCATGTACAGGCTGAAGTATTCATTCAATTGGAAGTGTTAAAATATAAGAGCTGGTTGACTGATTGCTCAGTCAACCAGTTCTTCATATGTTGGTTTGCCATAGGTAATTGCTGGAATTGATGTGTATATTTAACTAAGGCATTTGTATACCATAGCTCCCCTTAAGATAGCGCAGCTTTCCCTAAAAGGACACAAAATCAGTTGAAAAGTTAAAATAAAAAGTTGTTCTGATACATTTACATAATCAGACCTTAAATCCTATCAGAGGCCAAATTACTGTTACATTTGCATCAATTAGTATATAGGTCTGTTTGTGTGTGGGTGTGTGTGCATGTCTGTACATGTGTGTAATTTCTGATATTTTATTAATATTATTACACATACAGATCAGGTGACTTGACAAATGACTTGCCTTTCATATGAGCAAGCACTCATTGCTTTTGGTGGAGTCAGCAAAGTCAGTTATATATAGGTACTAACAGCTCCTTAGCACGTACACTGTACCCAGTGGCGGAGCGTCCATACAGTCAGGGGGGGGGGGGCGGGTGCCCCCTGTGACGGACTCAAATGGACTGCTGGCGCCCTTTTCAGCTTTTTACCACTTTTTACTCATTCGCGATTATTGACTTTTTTATTGCGCTCTCATCTACCTATTGACATATAAACTTCCGAGTTGTCACAAATGGCGATGACACCTATTTATACTTCGTTTATCTGCAAATTAGCAAGGCCCTGATAGGGTCATTTCCGGCGATCTAGGGAGTATCTTTACTCAAAAAATATCTGTACGCTCCTCGCCAACCTGTGGTGGCGCTCCGCTTAGATAGTGTCGAAAGCGCCCCTACAGACCATTCTGCCCCCCCCCTGACCAATACCCCTAGCTCCGCCACTGGCTGTACCAACCGCAAGACAGACGGGATGGAAGTATGTTAACCTTACTAAAGGACGGACAAATGTCAAATTTATGAACCGAGTACATCATGCCATGTCTCAAGGTTTATAACTTCCTGGAAGTTGCACAGTTTACTGCGTAAAATGGGACGCATTGTCTTCAATTTTTTTCCTTCCGATAGCTTTAATTGTAAAGAAAAGCTTACCAAGTTTCACGTAGTTAGATGTAATACAACCCAGTGCTTTAATGCCTTTAACTGGCAGACTCTGTCTATTGCATTATAGCAATATTTGCATTCTACAAAATATGATTGTGTTCAGAATATTTCGTAGGAATAATAGTGTAAGTATAATTCAAAATCATTTATTTTATGGTGTTATTAGAAAATGTCTGGGTTTTGAAAACAGCTGATGCTACGTTTATAGGACTTAGTGTCCCTGGTCGTTTTTCTGTGTTGTAATCTTGGTTCCTGGTAACCTTTCTTATGGAATTTATTTCCAAAATATTAATATGTGGATAAATTCCTTGTTTCTTCTTGTTCAGTGCTGGTTAATTAATCTTCGACAGGGATAATTAGCACTTCATGCTGTGGTTGCAACAGATGTCAGCAGCTTTCTTTCATTGAGTCATTCATTCATTCATTCATTCATTCATTCATTCATTCATCCATTCATCCATCCATTCATCCATTCATTCTTATATCTGAATTTTATTGCTTTCATAATTATTGTTAGGATATATTTCTGTAATTTTTAGGATGCAATATTTTAATTTTTTTAAGCTGTAATAATTTTAAGTTGTAATATTTTATGCGATTTTGTGAAGTGCTTTGAGATCATTCTTCTATATAAAAATAAATTATTATTATTTTTATTATTACTTTGATACTTTTATACTTTTATGCTATGATAAAAAGAGCTCATGACTGACCTTTAAGCTGTTTGCAAAAAAATTTACCTGTTGAATAATTTGTGATAGTTCTCATAAATCACCATTGATTGATTACTTACTTTTTCAGTACTGTATTTTCAGTGTCTGCTGAGTAGATTATGTTGTCAATTTGTGTGAAAATTAGAATAGATGAGACCCAGCAATTAAAAAATTATTCCAAGATTTTAAAAAGGATGAGGTGTGGCCCTGGGATTGTTGAAGCTGACTCTCCTGGAACCAAGTTATGATAAAGATTTTTCTTTAGTTTGGCTATTAAATTAGGACAATACGCAGGGTTGAGCTGATTATTAGGGGTGGGTGGGGGGGGGGGGGAACATGTACACCAATGCATTTTGGACAGACAATCTGGATTTAATGAACCAGAGTTGTACTAGTAAAATTAACTCAACCAACTGCTATATAGTGGATAATACACATCACAATTTATTTCCATAATTTGGAAAATATAAAGAAACTGAAAAAAGGTATTTTAAGTCAGAAAGAAATTTTTGGAATAAGGGGCAGAGTGGAACGTTTAGAGTGGCATTAATATGTTTGTTGAGATTTGAGCATGGTCAGCCATTATCTGATTAAATTCTAGCATACAGGGGATGTTATCCTGATGACCTTTCATCTATTGTAAAAGCTATGAGTCAGTGTTGCCATTAATTTGTTTTGTCAGGTGTAATTCACATATCAGCAGTTATAGCTTTAGGTATAATAATACACTGTAAATCAAAAGCCATGTCACAAGCTTTTTACAGATAAACTTGTCAAATAGCATCAATTGGCAAGTGAATTGTCCTTGTACGTATGACAAACTGATCATGAGCCTAACCATGGCTGCCATAAGGACTGCCAAGGTAGGATTGAAAATCACTTGTGACAGGCTCCACAGAGGGTAACACCAGGGAGCAATAGAATTCTAATCTCATTTGTGTGCATGGTTCATGTCGTGTACAAAGTCTTTACAACCCATTCAACCTCCCCCCCCCCCCCCCAGGCGCTACGCTCTACCAAATTGAGGGCTTAGCCAGCTATAGTAGTGTGGAGAGACCAGGATCACCTTGGGGGAAAAATACCCTCTATTGAGTACTTTGACCACAAGTCGTGATCATTTAGCCATATTTTTCAGTTACACAGCCCAAAAAAACATAAATGATACAAACGTAGATCTCGCAAGAGAGAAGAATTAAAATACTTGGTATTAAAATCAATTCTGTTGGATGTACAGTAAGCACAACAAATTTTTTTTTGGTTTTTTTTTTTTGTTTTTTTTTGGGCCAAGGAACATTGTGGTCTGTATATTCCATATAGCAGGGAAAAAACAAAATAAACCCGGAGTGGCAGAAATTGCAAAATTGTCAAATATTTAGCATATCTAAGATTGCATAAGATGAAGGAGATCCTGTGGAAGAGAGGGAGGGAGGGATAAATTTCAAAGTGTGCATTTATTTTACTTGCAACTCTAGTTGCACTAGTAGGGTTTAAACAGGTTAGCATCGTGGCTGGTGAACACTGTACCCAAGTCAAGGAGTTAAAGCTTTAGGACTGTAGAAAGTGGGATTTTCTAAATCGTTTCGAATTAAATCATGTGAGTAAAGTACTGTGCATCTCTGCCAGTTAATTGCATTAAAGTGCAATACCCCATGAATGTTTCATGTTGTTTTCAATTGCTAGGACAATGTCAAAATGGTATGTAATCTTTCACTTTCCCAGTCTAGCCTTTGAATAGTTTAAACACTTTTCATACTACTGTAAGTGTACCCTGTCATTGTTTTGATTGTGAGCATTCCATCTAATATGAAGAGTAGTACATTCATTGCGTTGTTCATCTGGTATATGTGTCACATGATTCTCTCAAGTCGGGCTTTTCCCTTTCCACCTTCTGAGTTACTGTAGTATGTAAGAATACCAACTCTGGAAAACTTGTCTTTCTCCATTCTCATTTTGCTGTTCAAAGTCTCTCTCTCTCTTTTGATTTCCAAAGGAGTTTAACGAGGGCCTTCATTGGCAGGAGGAGCGGGATCTTTGCAGAGCACTTTATGCGTCGCTGCAGCCGAGCAGAGACCGATGTGGTCTGTTTGACCTGTCGGAAAATGGCGACTCGGAGGTGACCGACTCGGGCGACATGAATTCCTGTCTGGAGGAAGATTCCATGGAGTCTTCCAGGTTCCAGCAGACATCAGTGAGCGACTTCATCGGGATGGAATCGGAGAGTACCGATCAGGAGAAGAGATACAGAGCTGAAGTACCGTTCAACCACGGTAAACATATTATACACTGTCTGTCACTCAATACCCCGTCTCCTCACAACTGAAGTATCGTTCAACCATGGTAAACATATTTACACTGTCCGTCACTCAATACCCGTCTCCTCACAACTGAAGTACCGTTCAACCACGGTAAACATGTTTACACTGTCCGTCACTCAATACCCATCTCCTCACAACTGAAGTATTGTTCAACCACGGTAAACATATATACACTGTCCATCACTAAATACCTGTCTCCTCACAACTGAAGTATTGTTCAACCATGGTAAACATATTTACACTGTCCATCACTAAATACCTGTCTCCTCACAACTGAAGTATTGTTCAACCATGGTAAACATATTTACACTGTCCATCACTCAATACCTGTCTCCTTGGAACTTTAGTATCATTCAACCATGGAAAACATATTTACACTGTCCATCACTCAATACCTGTCTCCTCGGTACAAAAGTATCATTCAACCACGTAAACATATTTACACTGTCCATCCCTAAATACCTGTCTCCTCAGAACTGTAACGCACTTGCTCCTTGTGTCAAGAGTGAGATATTAGTCAGGTGTCCTGGGGGGAGGCGGTGGGGGAGGGGGAAATCATGTTGGGACAGAGACTCCTTGAAGACAACATTGCAGCCATGACATTACATGACTTCTCTCGTCTGGTTACCCGTCAACGGTGTGCAGTGTGAATGGTTCGGATGTCTTCAGCAACGGTAGATTTGAAAAGAGGAGAAAGTGTACCAGTAACCTGGAAGTGGTTCTATCAGCAGTCGAGTGGGGCGCGACAGTCTCTATTTTCCCCCACACATTCCCAGTGTATACAGTAGGTTAGAAGGATTTTAGTACATTTCGTGGGGGAAATTGTCGTTATTGTGTGTAATAATAAATATCAGGGTACCAGACTCAGTATGTGTAAGTGTGTGAGAGGGGAGATTGGGGGGGGGGGAGTGGAGGGTCACGGTGAGAAGTTGCTTAAATGTGTTTATTATTTCTGTATAGTTTCTTCACTTCTTTTTTCTTTTGTTGTTTTTCATTCAGCGAGTATTCTACTTGTTAAGCCGTCGAGGCTTTTCTGTTACTACCTTTCACATCTTATATAATTTGTACTTCTCATAGGAAACTCTTTGTACGCTACAAAGGGATAAATCATATAAATGAACGAACGAACGAACGAATGAATGAAGGTTTGAGCTTAGGAGGGTTTAGGAGTCAGACCATTGTTCACTGATGTTGAAATTACTTCCTGTGGGTGTGGTATTATGCCTGTGTGACAATCATTGCTGTGAAAATAAATTGGGCGGGGGCACCTCGGCACTTCACGGCTTGTGAATGCACAGACCAGAGTGTGTTTGTGTGCGTGTGTACCTGTGTTTGTTTTGTATTCTGACCGAGGACTTGAACAAAAGAATTCCAGGTCCTCGTTTGTGATTTCTAAAGAATCACTACGTCCTCGGAAGAATTTTATTGTATGGGGTATTGTTAAGGTTAGGGTACGTGGATTTGAACAATGGAAAATACAATGGGGTCCTCGGTTGGAATGTAATACAAACATGTGTGTGCGTGTGTGTGTGTGTGTAAGCATATGAACATGAGAACACAACAAAGAGGAAGGAATATCGTGCATTAATTGTTGTATATTGTGGACGTGACACAGGATGTCCGATTTAATACTGTGGAATAAACGATCAGCGAGGACGCTAACGTCGAGATAGATTTGGACATTATAGATACAGTAGATAGAGCTGTAAGCGGCCTTCATATATCATTAGAAGATAGTGTTACTTTTAATGAATCACTATTAAGGAGGACTGCCTTAGACCTGGCAAATGTTTCACATAGTCTCAGAGGCAGTGACAGCTCTACAACATTCCAATTTGGTTAAATAATATTTATAATGATAGTGTACAGTACGGTACTTGTAACGTCACCTCATTGAATAAAGCATAGGATGGAAGTCCGTGCCTGTGCCAATGTTGTGTGATGGTGTCAGGAGTATTGTAATTAATGTTTGTGCAATCTTGGTTTGTTCATGATTCATGTGTGAATAGTATCTGGATTTAAGTCCAATAGGAGTTACCATATGTTGGAATATTTGTGGATGTGTGATATGATGTGTGAATCTGGTAGTATCTGGATTTAAGTCCAATAGGATTTACCATGTACAAATTTGAAATAGTTGTGTATTTGTGGATGTGTTTGTTTATTTGTCCTCATATTTTACTGATTTCTTTAGTCCCACGGACACTGAGACAAGAGATGAAGAGACTGAAGGGGAGAAGGAAGAAGAAGCACAAGCACAAGAAAGAGCGAGAGAAGAGGACACCGTCTCTGAAGCTGGCATCGTTTGACGATGAGGAGCTTAAGAACAAAAAGTAAGTCTGGAGTAACTAAATCTACGTCATGTTTGGTAAAAAGCTCGTTTTAATCGATACAAAAAATAATTCAAAATACAAAATAATTTACATCAATTTGGTACAGTAGTCTGATGAAAGACAAACCATCTTAAATAATTTTACACAGCTCTTGACCAAGCTGTTTCCTCAAAACCATCTCACCCTATCGATTCTGAAATGCTGTTTACAGAAAAGTTCATCGGAGAGAGAATAAACTGTTAATAAACTACTAATCTAGTTCAGAAAAACACTGTGTTGGTGAATATATAAAGATAGCGGGCCTGAAGTTTTGATCCAAGCGAGGGATCTTCTTCAGAGGTGACCAGAAATGAAAAAGTTCCTTAAGCAGAAAAGAAACTTTATTGTTCCTGTTGTAAAGTTCTTTTCCCTGAATATCACACATCTGAGGAGTGAGTGCCCTTCTGATCTTTTACTTCTGTGAATCTCATTGTAGCCCGAAGAAACACCCAGACTTCTCAGTAAGTCACGAGAAATTTAAACGGAGTTGAAAATCCATTGATGTTTAAGCATGCCACAGTACACCAAAGGGGTGCATTACTTTAGATTGGTCATGTGCCCAAACTAAGGAGTTTTTGCTCCTTCAAAAGTGCTGCTTGTGGGGATATAAGTTTCATCCTTTAGTACATATCTCATGTCAGGGAAACGGTGATGGTTACATCAGGACCACTTCTCCAACTTCAGCAGCAAGAAAAAATTTAACTTTTAAATATTTCCACTCCCCCCCCCCCCCCATTTTATTGTCTGTCCCGGATCAGTGATGGAGCTATAGATTACAGATTTGGTGGTATATAATATAATATGACTACATAATAGGATGATACAGTCTTGCTGATGAAAGATGAAATATAGCACATCTCGTCGTCGGCGATGACCGAGTGTAGGAGAGACGAGAGGATGACATAAAGTGCTACGTCGATAGAATACGTAGAACGATACACTTCACTTGTATCATGAAACTTTTGATTAAAAATCTCCTACTGCATTGCGACTTAAAAGGGATAGTCCTAAGGAGAATTTGTATGTTACTCATGGAAGAAGAACATATAGATATACCTAACATCCTGTTGAAATTTGCATATTCAAATCCTACAACGTATTTTGGGGATATTGATGGTTTGTTCGATAAAGTGAACTTGAAGCAAACAGGTGTGATGTTATAGTTGTGCCTTGACAGCAAAATGTTTTGATTTTCCTTTTTTTTTTTTATTTTTTACTGTATCGTTTTGACTTTGGATTGGAACATGGTTCCAACTTTGCTTTAGGGGATGTGAAGTTATTAAAACCTCAAAGGATTTAGGTGAATACATCACAATTTTGAAGAAGAAAATTGAATACATATTTTAAAGAAGAAACAAAAATTTGTCACTGTCCATCTACGGTATAGTATGGTATGTATGGTACAAAACATTTCAATTTCAAATGTTGTTATCTCTTAAAAAAGCGATACATAGGAATTGAACGGAAACTTCACTAGGATGCTGAGAATATGAACTCTTACCATCAGCCAAACATAAATTTCCCTCTGGGCTATCCTGTCAAGTAGCATCTGATCTGGTCGAATGTCCACTAATCTAGCTGACCTAATTTTGTCTCGCAATGTTCGCACCGGAAAAAGAAAAGGTGGAAGGAATGAGAGACCTAAAAAGAGCAAAAAATTAATAAATAAATAAAAATAAATAAATAAATAAAAGAAGAATATTCAAGTACAAAAAAGATGAAAGATTTTATGTCATCTGCATCGTAATTTATTTTACAGTTGGCTTTCGACTCTCCCAGAGAAATGGTAGAGCATATATTTTGCTTCAAGTCTTCTGAAAGGGATTTTATAACTGGCATATATATATATCTGTTGTGGTTCTGATTTTAAATACCCAGGCTGGCAAAGTATCCCACTGTTACCTTTCGTGCTAAGGTGATCAAACCAGCATTTCGTGGAGCAGTTTCTGTGTTCCTTCGGCAACAAGTATCGTCCGTGTCTTGCATGAAAGAGTGGCGTCCTGTCGAGCAGTCTACTTACCGACTGTCATGAATTTCAGCTGGATACCAGACGTAGAGTCTTCCAGTGTCTGTGTAGATACAAATCTTTTAAAAGTTTTAAGCCGTAGCTGATAAGCAAAGTCTACAGTATGGAATTGTCAGTACTACGCAGTAGTAGTAGTAGTAGTAGTGAGATGCTCCAGGGTTTTTTGCTTACTGGTTACAATTTAGTATTTTTAAGAGTGGTCTAGTCTCAGCAGGGAGTTCAGTAATATATGACACAGGGAGAGGGGGGGGGGGGGAGGATGGGGTCAGTCTAGACATGACTAATTGCCCCAATGACTGGACTGTAATTACACTGTAGTGTTAAACTCATGGTCTGATGCATTACACCACAGGATAGTAGTACAGCAGTAAATGATTGTATTCCATAAAGAACAGTGTACATGTCCCAGCACCAGAAGCAATCTATCAGGGAAACCAGCTATCAGGGTACACATAAATAAATAATGCTGCCGAAGAAAATTAATGATTTACCTCTTTTTTTTGTAATCTAGGTATTACTTCCATCGTATGATGATGTACGTAAGACTTAATCAGCCCTCTGAGCAACGTTTTGCCTCGAGTCAGCTATTTATATGAAGTTTGAGGAATAATATACTCTGAAAGATCTATTTCAGTTCATCGAAATATGACACTCGCTTTAAATTAATGAGCGAGTCATTACTGGATCTGTAAGGATTTTTCGGCCTTTCGATCGCCCAGACCCTTTTCACAATTAGAACATTCATCAAATGAATTGGTAACTCTAACCTAAGTACGTCGTTCCAGAATTTTGAATACATCCATGGAATGGAAGAGTATCGTAAAGATTGTCAACCGTCAAAATTAGTTCGTGATAGGAATTGTTTCAGAGTAAATTATAATCAATTTGAGCAGTAATGACCAGATGATATAAGCCAGTATAGACAGTTTGCATGGAGTGGGGGGGGGGGGTAAATTTG